>BJCM01038040.1:0-14216 GCA_018326385.1 Flaveria bidentis | reverse complement strand
TTGTAGAGGAGACCCTAGGATGCATTTGAAACTAAACATTTTTGGACAAACTTATGTTGTAAACATTTGTGGTGGTCTTAACTATTACACCGCATGTTGGACACTTGTTCCCGGGTTGTGGGAAATTAAACAATGTCTTACTATTTGATTATATGATGATCTTTGTGTTATGCTTATGGCTATGTTGTCGTGAATACTGACTAACACGACACAAGTCTCTATTTGTGTTCGGGTGACGTCATGACACGCTTGTCATCATACTTATATTGCTTCTCTAACGTATACCATGTGTTATGACGATCCCGTCTCGTTACATCCTCGTGTTTCCGCTTTAGCGGGGGTGTGACAAGTAGGGACTACAAGAAGCAGATGGCTGAAGGTTCGGGGGTGAAGAAGACTCGAGGAGAAGGACAGAGGGCGAGCGCCACAACGTTTACGATGACACAGGAGGAGGCTAGGACGGACCCTCATGTTGTGTCAGGTACGTTTCTAGTAAACCACACTTTAGCCTCTATGTTATTAATTCTGGTGCTAGTAAAAGTTTTATTTCTACTACTTTCTGTGCTAAACTGCATGTTAGTAGTAGGAGTGTTAATGCGCCCTTTGATGTAGAAACTGGCATATGAGAGTCTACCAGGATTTCTGAGATGATAGCAGGCTGTGACGTGGAATTAGAAGGTCACAAGTTTCCTGTTAGACCCTTCGTGATGACCTTAGTTGGTTTTGATGTAGTCCTTGGGATGGATTGGTTAGCGGACTACGAGGTGAACATTGTGTGTCGCAAGAAGATGATTCGGTTAACAGCGCCTGACGGGAGTATGGTGACGGTTTATGGTGATCGAGTCACTACGATTCTGAGAGTGATTTTGATGGTGGTGGCGGGAAAGTGCATGAGGTGTGGATGTAGTGCCTACTTGGCCTATGTGAAGGATGTGGACATGCCAACACCATAATTGTCCAATGTACCGATTGTGTGTGACTTTCCAGATGTGTTTCCCGAAGACTTACCAGGAGTGACACCTGACCGAGAGATCGAGTTCCAGATTGACTTGATATCGGGTACCCAACCTATTGCTAAGGCACCGTATCGGTTCGCTTCGACTGAGATAAAGGAGTTGATAGAGAAATTGCAAGATCTGATCGATAAGGGGTTTATTAGACCGAGTATCTCTCCTGGGGGTGCTCCGGTTTTATTCGTAAAGAAGAAAGACGGTAGCATGAAAATGTGTATAGACTACCGTGAGCTGAACAAGTTGACGGTGAAGAATCGGTACCTGTTACCGAGGATTGATGATTTGTTTGATCAGTTTCAAGGTGCCAGTTGGTTTTCAAGGATAGATCTTCGATCTGGCTACCATCAGCTAAAAGTGAAAGAGCAGGATATTCCTAAAATAGCTTTTCGCACGCGTTATAGTCATTACGAGTTGCTCGTTATGTCATTTGGGTTGACCGACGCACCAGCTGCTTTTATGGACTTGATTAACTGAGTGTGTCGGCCGATGTTGGATAAATCAATGATTTTGTTTATCGATAATATCCTGATTTATTCTAAGAGCGAGATAGAGTATGCCGGTCACATTCGAGAGGTGTTGGAGACGTTGAGAATGGAGAAGCTGTATGCCAAGTTCTCCAAATGAGCATTCTGGTTGCGCGAGGTTCAATTCTTGGGTCACGTGGTGAATCCTGAGGGGATTATGGTGGATCCGGCAAAGGTGGAGGCGGTGATGCAATGGAAGTCTCCAAAGACGCCATCCGAGATTTGTAACTTCTTGGGTTTGGCAGGCTATTATCAAAGGTTTATTCAAGACTTCTCTAAGGTCGCTTCTCCACTAACCAAGTTGACCCGGAAGGATGTAAAGTTTTTATGGGGTCAAGCTCAAGAGAAGGCATTCGAGGAGTTAAAGGCGAGGTTGACTCAAGCTCATGTTTTATCGTTACCCGATGGAAGTGAGGATCTGGTGGTTTATTCTGATGCTTCCTACTCAGGGTTGGGGTGTGTGTTAATGCAGAGAGGAAAGGTTATAGCCTATGCATCCCGACAGTTGAAGGTTCATGAGATTAACTATCCTACTCATGACTTGGAACTAGCACTGTGGTCTTCGCGTTAAATATTTGGAGACACTACCTATACAGGACAAAGTGCACCATATTCACTGACCATAAGAGCTTGAAGTACTTCTTCGAGCAGAAGGATTTGAACATGAGGCAGAGGAGATGGTTGGAGCTTATAAAAGATTATGATTGCGAGATCCATTACCATCCGGGCAAAGTCAATGTGGTGGCGGATGCCCTTAGCTGAAAGGAGCGACCCGAGCCGATTCGGGTGAAAGCTTACCAGTTGATCATGACCTCTGATGTGATGAAGCAAGTTAAGGAGTTCCAAGATGAGGCGTTAACAGAAGATTATCTTAACTCAAAAAGAATGAGAGGTCTGGTTGCGAGTTGGGTGAAAACACACTCGGTGTTAGAACCCGATTAGGACGAATGTGGATTCCTCGTTTTGGGGATCTACGTGTGAAGATCATGGATGAAGCTCACAATACTCGGTACTCTATTCATCCTGGTGCTACAAAGATGTATGATATGAAGAAAGTGGCCGGGTATGAAGCGTGATGTTATGGAGTATGTGGGTAAATGCCTTACTTGTTTACAAGTGAAGGCCGAGCACCAAAAGCCATATGGAAAGATCCAACCGTTGGATATACCGGAATGAAAGTAGGAGCACATCACCATGGATTTTATTATGAAGCTATCGTGTACCATGAAAGGGTATGATGCTATATGGGTGATCGACATTCGTTTGACGAATAGTGCTCACTTCCTACCAATTCGCGAGACATATTCATCTGAAAGGTTGGCGGATCTGTTCATTAAAGAGATTGTAACTCGTCATAGTGTACCGGTGTCTATTGTGTCTGATCGTGACACTCGGTTTACATCCAAATTTTGGAAGAAATTCCACGATGCTATGGGGACGAGGTTACACATTAGCACAGCTTATCATCCTCAGACAAATTGTTAGTCAGAAATGACCATTTAGACGCTGGAGGATATGCTTCGGGCATGTGTCATCAATTTTGGAGGAAGTTGGGATGACCACTTACTGTTAGCTGAGTTCTCATATAACAACAATTATCATGCTAGTATCGGGATGCCTCCTTATGAGATGCTATACGGTAGGAGATACAGAACACCCGTGTGTTAGGGTGATATCGGCCATAAAGAGTTAGGAAGCATCGAAGTGGTCAAGGCTACGATTTAGAAGTTGGAAAGGATTAAAGCCTTCATGAAGGCAGCCAAAGATAGACAGAAGTCGTATGCTGATAAACGACATAGACCGATTGAGTTCCAGGTGGGTGATAGAGTTATGTTGAAAGTCTCACCTTAGAAGGGTATCATTTGGTTCAGAAAGCAGGGCAAGTTGAGCCCAAGGTACATAGGGCCTTTCCTAATCATTGCTCGAGTAGGAGAGGTGGCCTATAGACTGGAGTTACCATAGGAGTTAAGTGGAATTCATCCAACATTCCATGTATCTCATCTGAGAAAGTGCTTAGCAGATGAAGATATGATTGTTCCATCGAAGGACATCGAGGTGGATGAACGACTCAATTATGTGGAGAAACCAATGATGATCATCAACCGTAAAAGAGAAGAGATTGAGGAATAAAGTGGTCCCACTTGTGCGCATACAGTGAAAGCACAGAAAGGGATCTGAGTCTATGTGAGAGACTGAAGAGGAGATGAGGCAGCATTACCCATAATTGTTTGAGGAATAATAGGTTTCGGGGACGAAACCTATATAAGGGGGTGGACTTGTAACACCCGATTATTTTCCTTGAAGCCAAAGAAAGAAGAAAAAAAGAAGAAAGAAAACAAATAAAGTCCAAGTTGAGGGACCAGTCTTTCCAAAAAGGGGAAAAAGTTTAGAAGAGTGGGTAAAAAAGGAATGGCAGCCCATTCCCCTCTCCTATTCACTATTTCATTCGATTCAAGAGAGAATGAAGGGGAAAAGAGTTGGAGCTTAGGGTTTTTGAAGAATCAAGGTGCAAAAGTCAAAGTCAAGCGGGTTTGTAGGAAGCTCTACTCGAAGGGGCTGTTAATGTGAGTTCTAGGACCCCTCTTTTACACATTTTTGAATGATTTTAGGGCTGGAACACATCTAAAACCATTTTCGTTGTGTAGGGTGTTAAACCCGTAGGTATGTGTATGGGTATGTGTGTGATTCGGGTGGGTTTTGATTTCGGGCTTGGTTGTGCTTGAATGGTGTTGTGATAGGTGTTTCTAAGGTTTAGGATGGTTGATTTGAGCTTAGAACAGGTTTGAGAGGGTTTGGAGACCGAAAACTGCAGTTTAGGTTCGAAGAAGACTACATTCTACATCAGCTAGGGCCTCATGCAGCTGGATGCCATGCGACCGAATGACATGCAACTGGAGGCCATACGCCCGAAAGGCATGCGACTGAGGTCCATGCGCTTGGAGGCCATGCGACTGAGGTCCGTATGCATGAAAGTTATGTGACTGAAGGCTATGCGACTGGGAGCCCATACGCCTAAGTGTTCATTCGCCGATAGTGTCCATTCGCCTAAGTGTTCTCATGCGCTGGAAGGCCATGTGACTGAGTGGTGTCCATATGCCCAAATAGGGCTCATACGCTCGGAAGAACATAGTTGACTTTCTGATTTTCGGGGAATGTGTAGATGTAGGATTTGACTTGGGAGATTCCCGGGGGTTCATGTAAGTTGACTTTTTAGGCCATAGATGATATGTTTGGCATGTATACTGATGTAGAATTGTTGCTTATGCATGTATGATGTATGTTATGTTTGTATGATTGGTGTCTGGTATGGTGATGTTGTATGTTTTTATTCATGTTCCTTGCTATGTATGATTGTCTTCCCGTGGCTCTACTTTGTATGTTAACGAATGAATTGAAAGTATTATGTAACGTAAAGTGGAAGATAATGAAAAGAGGAACGAAATGAAAGAAAACATGCATTAATAAATAAATGAACATAAGAAAGGCTTGCAAGCAAATGTATGGAGGTTCACACCCAATGAAGGGTGTTAGCTCAACCCTGTACGGGTTAGCTACCCCAGAAGGATGCACACTAGGGCTTAATCCGTGTGATTAAGCAAATGTATGGAGGATCACACCCAATGAGGGGTGTCAGCTCAACTATGTGCGGGTTAAATACCCCATGAGGATGCACACAGGGGTTCAATCTTTGTGATTGGTCGTATGTATGGGGTCCTTGTCGCTTAACCCTAGATGAATTGCTTGGAGCTCTAGAGGGGGGTTAAGCACATGAGCGGACTTAGATGGAAACGAAAGATAATAATGTACGAAATAAATGATGGTGAAGATAATAGCTATTATCTATGTGTATGTACGATGTGTGATCACGTTCCAAAGCCTGGTATGATTTGAAAGAAAGTAAAGAATGGTTTTAAACAAAAGATAAAGTATGTTTATTATAAAACTAGAACTCACTCAGCAACGCTGACTTTTATGTGTTTTCAGTTGGCAGGTAATGTTGCTAAGGATGGCACAGGGTGGCTACTCGGCTCATTTTGGATGACATTCTTTTGTTTAATGTTTTTGCATTGTAATGCGAACAAACAACGTTTTGTAACAAATGTTGTATTAATTTGCAAAAACATTTATTTCAAAATGAAAGTTTATTTTAATGCTTCCCCTGCAACGTTTTATTTAAGTTAATGAAAAATATATGTTTTATATGCGACGATTAACCAACTGTAAGCGTTCCGAGAATGGGGCCTTACATGATCGGCATGACTTTATGTCATTGATCGACATGAGTAACACTAAGTTAATTTTATTAGTATTTACTTATAATTACTTTATTACATTTAAGATTTTAATTAAATATTCAAAGTTGTAAATAACCAGAATTGATAAACGGGAGTCAATGAATTGCTAGCTAATGTAATTGTTCATACATATCCAATTAATTAATTAATTTAAAATTTATGAATGATATTGAGTTAATACACTTAAAATTCATCTTATGATTTGTTTTACGGTTATCTATCAAAATCACTTTAACGATAAGTGTAGTACTGTAATGGTATTCAAATCCAAAATTAAATGTGCTACTTAATTTAGATCACTAATCCACATGAGTAACACCTGGTGGTTATTATTAAAGTTTATTTTATTCTAATATTTAGTATGTACTTATAATTACTTAATTACGATTAAACTTTTTAATAATATTATAAGATATAAATAATCAAAATGTATATACCATTGTATGAAGTTGGACTCAATGAGATTGCTAGCAAATGCAATTGTACATTTAATTCTAAAAACTTTAATTTAAATTTATAAAGAATACTAAGATGAAACTTTTAAAACTTTTATGATTTGCATTACAGCTGTCAACTGAAATCACCTTAACAGTATTTATAGTATTGCAATGGTATTAAAATCTAAAATTTAATGTGATATATGACTTTTACATCAACTGCACGAATTATACCTCATGGTTACAAGTAAAGTTTTTAATACTTTCTATTTAGCATTTACTTATATTTAATTCGTCATATTTAAGTTTTATTAAAAAATTTAAAGTTATAAACAACAAAAAGGATAAACCATAATTGGGGTCAATGAAATTGCTAGCAAACTTAATCGTTAATTCAAATTTAAAACACATTAATTCAAAATTTATGAACAATCCGCATGATTAACACAAATTTATGAACAATCCGCATGATTAACACAAATTTATGAACAATCCGCATGATTAACACAAATTTATGAACAATCAGCATGATTAACACATTGTGGTTATTATTATAGTTTACATTAATTTCACATTTAGTATGTACTTATAATTACAAAATTACATTAAAATTTGTAATCACAATTTAAAGTTATAAATAGCTAAAAAGTATAAACCGTTATATGTAACTGGACTCAATGAGATTGCTAGAAAATGTAATTGGACATTCAAATCTAAATCATTAATTTATTTTTTTAAATAGAATACTAAGGTAATCTTTTAAAACTCTTATGATTTGCTTTACGATTGTCAACCAAACTCACCATAATAACGAGTGTAGTATTGCACTTACCTTACTAACGAGTGGTATTAAAATCTAAAATTTAAAGTGATTTATGATTCTTTCATTATCGATCAACACAAATTACACGTGATGGTTACTATTAAAGTTTTTTATGCTTTCACATTTAGCATTTACTTATATTTAATTCACCAGATTTATTTTTTTTATTAATTATTTAAGTTATAAATAACCAACTATAAAATCATCATATGTAATTGGACTCAAAGAAATTGCTGGAAAATTTAATTAGACATTCAAATCTGAGATGCAAGGCAATGATCAATTGTTAACCATCTATTATTATGATAATCATATTACCTTTTGAAGATCAATCAAAATCATTATTTTTTTGTTCGAATAATATCATTATATATATATATACAAAAATATGATCACTTATGTATATGTGTAAATACATAAGCGTAAAAAAGTTATGACTATTGTAAGTTACACTTACATTTGTTTACATTTGTAAATATTTAAGTGTTGTAAGTAACTTACTACTTTCGTAACTTTTTTACACTTGTGAATTCATACCTATAAATAAAAGAACATAATGTTATTACGTTATATATGTATAATGATATTAATCAATAAAAAATAATTATTTTATTGATATTAAAAAGTTAACATAATTAGCGCAATAATAAAATGTTAATATTTGATCATTTTCCTCTTATATTCATTAATTTAATTTTTCAAAACTCTTATGGTTTGCTGCACACGTACTAGCCAAAATCACCTTAGCGATGAGTATAATATTGTAATGACATTTAAATATAAAATTTTATACGTTATATGATTTACATCACTCATCGGCATGAGTAACACGTGATGGTTACCGTTTAAATTTATTTTACTTTCACATTTAGTATGTACTTTTAATTACGTTAATACATTTAAAATTTTAATTATTAATTTACAGTTATAAACAATGATAAATCGTAATTGAAGTCAATGAGATTGTTAGCAAATTTACTTGTTCATTAAAACTTTAAACATATAAATTTTAAATCAAGAAGAATATTAAGATGAAACTCTTAAAGTTGTTATGATTTGTAATACAATTGTCACCGATATCACCTTAACAATGAGTGTAGTATTGTAATCGTATTCAAATCTAAATTAAACGTGTTACATGATTGATATCACTAATCAGCGTGTGTAACACGTTATGGTTATTGTTATTGTTTATATTAATTTCACGTTTAGTATGTACTTATAATTACTTAATTACATTAAAATTATCAATAATAATTTAAAGTTATAAAAAAACCAAAAAGTGTAAGCCATTGTATGTAATTAAACTCAATAATATTGCTAGTAAATGTAATTGGACATTCAAATATATATCATTAATTGAACTTTTATGAAAAATACTAAGATACATTTTTACAACTTTTATGAATTGCTTTATAGTTCTCCATCAAAATCACCTTAAAGGTTAGTGTAGTATGGTAACGTTATTAAAATCTAAAATTTAATATGCTATATGATTCTTACATCACTGATCGACATGAATTACATATGATGGTAACTATTAAAGTTTTTATACTTTCACATTTAGCATTTACTTATATTTAATTCATCATATTTAATTTTTTATTAATTATTTAAGTTATTAATAACCAATAATTATAAAATCATCATATGTAATTGGACTCAAAAGAATTTCTAGAAATTTTAGTTAGACATTCAAATCTGAAATGTATTAATTTAATTTTATTGTTAAGATAAAACTTTCAAAACCCTTATGTGTTGCTACATACATGTTGGCCAAAATCACCTTAGCGGTGAGTGCAATGTTGTAATGCATTTAAATATAAAACTTAATACGTTATTTACTTTACGTCAAAGATCGGTATGAGTAACGTCAAAGATCGGCATGAGTAACACGTGGTGGTTATCGTTTAAGTTAATTTCATTTACTATGAACTTTTACTTATTTTAATACATCTAGAATTTCAACTAATTATTTAAAGTTATAAACAACCAAAAAGGGTAAATCATATTGCAGTCAATCAGATTGGTAGGAAATATAATTGTTTATTCAAATTTAAAACACATATATTTAAAATTTATGAATAATATTAACATGAAAATCTCAAAATTATTATGATTGCTTTAGAATTATCAACCAAAATTCCCTTAACGATGAGTGGTGTATTGTTATGATATTGAAATAAAAAACTTAATGCATTATATGATTTATATCATCAATCGGTATGAATAACACGTTGTGATTATTGTTATAGTTTATATCAATTTCACATTTAGTATATACTTATAATTACTTAATTACATTAATTTTTTTAATAAAAGTTGAAAGTTATAAATAACCAAAAAGTATTTAAATCATTGTATGTAATTGAACTCAATGAGATTGCTAGTAAATGTAACTGGACATTTAAATCTAAATTATTAATTTAATTTTTATGAAGAATACTAAAATAAAACTCATAAAACTCTTGTGAGTTGCTTTACGGCTGTCGACACACCTTAACGGTGAGCATAATATTGTAATGGTGTTAAAATATAAAATATAGTGTGCCACATGATTTACATCACCGATCGACATGAATTACTTCTAATGGTTACTATTAAAGTATTGTATACTCCGCCTTTAGCATTTGCTTATATTTATATCATCATATTATTTTTTAAGTTATAAATATCCAAAAATTATAAAATCATCATATGTAACTGGAATCAAAGAAATTACTAGTAAATATAATTCGACATTCAAATCTAAAATGCATTAACTTAATTTTAATGAAGAATGTTAAGATGAAACTTTTAAAACTCTTATGGTTTGCTACACACGTCAGCCAAAATCACCTTGCGATGAGTATAATATTTTATTGGCATTTAAATGTAAAATTTAGTACGTTATATTATTTACTTCACCGATTGGCATGTGGTTACTACTTAAGTTTATTTTACTTTAAATTTAGTTTGTATGTCTTCCAATCAAATAACTACTTATGTTAACTTACCTTCGGAAGAAAATTTCAAAATATCTTCTGAAGCTTAAATTTATGCATAAGTACTTATATGTTTTTGAATAACAGTTTCCTTCCGAAAGAAATTAAGTCTCGGAAGTTTTATTCTCCTTAGAATAAAACCACTCAGTGTTGATCTCTTCCGAAGTAAAATTTTCAAAACTTTTTGATGTATTTTCCGAAGTCATTTTAGCTTTAGAAGCTTTTATCAAAACTTCTGAAAAGACAATACCTTTAGAATATTTTATACTTCCATAAAAACTATCTTTTTGGGCACTTTTTCAATTGTGGGACTGACATCCAGATTTCAAAGTTTATTATCTTTCATTAACTTTGTCTCAGATCCATTTCATATATTTATATATATATGTATATATATACATATATATATATATATATATCCAACGGTTCCCCCTTCTTTCACTCTCTTCTTCATCTGAAATCTTTTAAAACCTAAATTCACTCACAACCGACCTTGTTCTTATCTTCCTTCACCTTTTCTGTGTTCTTGATTATTTCTTTCTTGATTTTGGAAAGAAGAAGTTGAGATATACGACTTTTATCGAGGAATTTTAAGGATGCATCATTCATGTTCTGTAATGTAATTATTAAATTATGTATAATGTGTATGTATGTATGTATATACATATAATGTACATATTTAATGTTCTCACAATGCTTTCTCTAATGTTATTATTAAATTATATATAATGTCTATGTACATATGTATATATTGCACATACAAAATGCAAGATGTAACACCCGGATATTTTCTTTGAAGCCGACGAAAGAAGAAAAAGAAATAAAATATAAAGTCGGGAGATCAAACTTGCCAAAACGGGAGGAAGATTGGATGAGTGGGGAATAAGGAGGGGGAGGGCAGCCCACACCCTCCCCACACTTGCAAAATTCTTCCCAAAGAGAGAAGAGAAGGAGAAAAGGGGGAAAAAGGTGTTTCAAGCTTGGTTCGAGTGGATTCGAGCTTGAAATTCGAAATGTAGCGGGTCTAATCGAAGCTCTACTTAATGGTGTCGTTTGTGTGAGTTCTAGGACCCTTCTTTTACCCGTTTTCAACTGATTTGGGGCTGGAACACATAGTGAAAACCCATTTTTGAAATGTGTGTGTTTGACCCGTGTGTATGTGTTTGTGTATGATGCGAGTGATGTATGATTTCGGGCTTGTGTGTGCTTGTATGGTGTTGTGGCATGCATTCATAAGGTTTAGGATGGTTGATTTGGGCTTAGAATAGGTTTGGAAGAGCTTGGAGGTCGAAATTGGCAGATTGGGTTCGGGATGAATATGCATTCTGCACCAGTTAGAGTTATGAGACCGAATGGCATGCGACTGGAGGTCATACGGCCAAAAGAAATGCGACTGAGGTCCATACGCATGCCAGTCGTGCGATTGAGGTTCATTCGCATGTGAGTCATGCGACTGGAGCCCATACGCATGCTAGTCGTGCGATTGAGGGTCATTCGCATGGGGAGTCATCCGACTGAGGTCCATACGCCTAGTTCCATCTGCATTAGGTCCATTCGCACAAGTGTTCATCCACATTAGGTCCATTAGCATATTATCCATTCGCATGATGTTCAGTCGCCTGGAAGGCCATGCGACTGAAGGGTGCCCATACGCCCAAGTAGGGCTTGTGCACTCGAGGAAAACGTAGTTTATTTACTGACTTTCAGGGAAAAGTGCAGATGTAAGTTTTGGTGTGGAAGGTTCCGGGAGATCATATAAGTTGACTTTTGAGGTCATAGACGCTAAGTTGGGCATGTTGATGATGTATGACGTTGTATGATTATGCATGATGTATGTTATGTATGTATGATAATGCCATGTATGATGATGATATATGTTTATGATGATGTTCCTTATTATTATGTATGATTATTTTCCCTGGGCTTTGCGTGGAATGTAGATGAATGAAATGAAAGTATTACGTAACGTAAAGTGGAAGATAATGAAAAGAGGAACAAAATGAAGAATGCATGCATTAGTGAATGATGTAAGTAATGAAAGTCTTGCAAGCCTTGTATGTCAGGACACGCCCCATTGTAGGGTGTTAGCCCAACGGTGTGCGGGTTCGCTACCCTAGAAGGATGCACATCGAGGTCTTTCTTTGTGATTGACCATTCGTATGGAACCATTGTTGCTTGCCTTCGGTACTGTGGCTAGAGGTGTTGTGCCCCGTGATGGAAGGTCTATGATAGGCTTCAGCCCAGTACCATGTGACGGAAGGGCATAGCACATGACAATGGTACACCTGAACTTTATCTTCGGTATTATGGCCAGAGGTGTTGTGCACCGTGATGGAAGGCCTATGATAGGCTTCGGCCCAGTACCATGTGACGGAAGGGTAAAGTTCATGGTTTTGACGGAAAGAAAAGATGTAATGAGGAACGAATGAATGAAAGTAAGAATGTACGAATGAATGGAAGTTAATGAATGATGACAATAATAATGACATTATCTATGTGTATGTATGATGTATGATCGCATGAAAGTAAAGAACGGTTTTAATGAAAGAAAAGTATGTTTTACTATAAAACTAGAAATCACTCAGCAACGCTGACTTTTATGTGTTTCCAGTTGGCAGGTAATGATTGCTGAGGATGGCACGGGGCGGCTACTCAGCTCTTTTGGATGGCATCCATTTTTATAATGCTTTTGTGATGCAATGAAACATGTATTTTGTAACTTGACAACAATGTATTATTTTGCAAAAGCCTTTATTATGAAATGGAATGTTTTGTTTAAATGTTTCTGCTGCAACGTTTTTATGTAATATGATGAAATTATATGTTTTATGTGCGATGATCGACCAGCTGCAACGTTTTTATGTAATATGAAATGGAGTATCTTTTCTTAAACTTAACTCATATTATTTCTAAAACATGTGTGTCTTAAGTTGTCAATTTTATCACCTTCATAAGCCTTTGTTTACTTTAGAAGAAAAATCTTTTAAATTTTATTACTTATACTTTTAGAAAAATTTTGATCATTTTCTCGTTCAGAAGATATCTTTTTATCTTCGGAAGAAAATTATGTCTTCCAATCTAATAACTACTTATGTTAACTTACCTTTGGAAGAAAATTTCAAAATATCTTCTGAAGCTTAAATTTATGCATAAGTACTTATATGTTTTTGAATAACAGTTTCCTTCCGAAAGAAATTAAGTCTTGGAAGTTTTATTCTCCTTAGAATAAAACCACTCAGTGTTGATCTCTTCCGAAGTAAAATTTTCAAAACTTTTTGATGTATCTTCCGAAGTCATTTTAGCTTTAGAAGCTTTTATCAAAACTTCTGAAAAGACAATACCTTTAGAATATTTTATACTTCCATGAAAACTACCTTTTTGGGCACTTTTTCACATGTGGGACCGACATCTAGATTTTGAAAGTTTATTATCTTTCATTAACTTTGTCTCAGATTCATTTCATATATATATATATATATATATATATATATATATATCCAATGGTTCCCCCCTCTTTCACTCTCTTCTTCATCTGAAATCTTTTAAAACCTAAATTCACTCACAACCGACCTTGTTCTTATCTTCCTTCACCTTTAAGCTTTCACAAATGGCCAACCTTGACCACAGAAACAACCCAGATTTTTTCATGCAACTCCACAGGCAACTTAACCAGATTTCTCTGTTAGACTCTAAGAAAGATCCAAGTTTCTTAGAGGTTTGCCTATTTCTTTCTCTGTCAAACTACTTTGCCTCCCTCGCCATTGATCCTCCACTCTATGAGGATCAACTTTTGGAATTTTGGAGCAACTTTTGGAATTTTGGAGGACCTGTCAAGAGGTCATCATAGATTGGGAGAAGGCACTATCTGCCATAGTGTAAGGGAGGATAATCTTCATCACTCCAACAATCATAAACACACATCTTCAGCTAGACTTGTACAAACCGGTTCGGGGGCCCAAACCGGTTCGGGTCCCAAACCGAAACCGGTTTGGTCAAAATTGGTCAAAACCGGTTTGGCCCCAAACCGGTTCGGGTCCAAACCGGTTTCAAATCCTAAAAACCCAAACCTATCAAACCGGTTTGGGTCGGTTTGGAACCGGTTCGGGCCCAAACCGGTTCGGCCCAAACCGGTTTTTTTTT
>BJCM01037928.1:662-16491 GCA_018326385.1 Flaveria bidentis | reverse complement strand
CTAGTATTGGTTTGAACCGCAACTCATTGTTGCCTAACCTGATAAGTTACGAGGCATTGTGGAGCCCGCCTTTGATGTCAGCTGATGCCGCGGCTTGGGGTGTGTCCTTAGGCCGTGGCTGGGGCTTAATGTTTGTTGTTGAATTGTAAGTTAGCTGATTCTTGGGTGGTACTCCTTCGAGCCGCGGCTTGGGGTGTGCTCCTGGGCCGTGACTAGGACCGATATTTGGGGTGGTACCCCATCAAGAACAACAACAAATATACATGCATATATACTCAAGTTAAACTCCATTTTTCTTTTGATATATCAATGGTATCATACAATTTGTCTGGGAGAAAAAATATATACAATTAGCAACGTAACTCTCTTCTTTTAACTCCCAAATTAACCCACAGCATCAATATCACAATATCACCAAATTAACCACTCTTCAACTAGCTCTGACCCCAGCAGTTCAAGTACATGACTTGCTGGAGCGAATCATCCGACCCGACACGCGTCTCCGTATATCCGCCGTCACGATCTCCGTCCCTGGCGTTGCATCGTGCAACGCCAGAAAACGGACGGAGATCGACGTCAGCGGAGGAAATAAACCCGTGGCGGAAGGAGTTGAACAGTGACCTGAGCTTGTAACCTTGATCGGTGTGTACGTTCACAACGGCTACACCAGCGGGCATCAACACACGGGTTACACAAGTCATGTTAATTAGCGTTTGATGTTTGTTAACGTTGTGTTGATGTGTTATATATTATAGGGTTGTAGTTGTAATATGGTTAGATGAAATGAAGAGTGTTTTTATAGGAATTGAAGTTGGTGTTTTGAGATTTTTTTATTATTGAGGTGTATTCACGTGGGTTGATATATATATATATATATATATATAGGGTCGGGATCTTTTCAGAACTAGTAAAGATCGTGAGAACCGTGAGAACCAATCTTAGTCATTGATTAATATATTTATTATTATTTATTTATTGTCCAATAAAGGATATTATTGTAAATTTAAAATCTTTTCATTTATACCTCCCTTATTTACCTCCTTCTATTTTGGAAATTTCTATTTCTATTTTTAATTATAAATTTCCATGAATTAAATACAACCTCCTAATAATTCCATACTAAAAAATCGAAATCATGTTCAATCGATTGAAGCTTTTGATGTCCATATAGTTACAATGTAGTGTATCTCGAAATCCTAATTCATGTCAATGAAGATAATGATGACGTGACGAGGCTCGAATAAGAAGACGAGAAAAGATGAAGATGAGTCGAAGATGAAAATGATGCTACGATGAAGATGATATTGTTGATGCAGATGACGATAACAACGGATGGGGTTTTGGGCATTAATAATTTTGAAAACTAGAACGACGATGAAGATGATATTATTGATGAAGTATTCTGCTCGATAATTTTATTTAGGTTTGTTTTGGATGTATAGTTTTAATATTGATTATGCAAGAACCTTTGAAACTTTTGAAAATTATAAAGTAGTATTGCTTACATATATGTATACAAAGTTACGTACATGTAAACCCTGTGTGTGAACTTGATCAGATATACGTAAAGCTATATGTAAACTTGGTTACATATACGTAAACATATGATTAAATTTGTCCAGATATACATAAATGGAATGTTCAGTCTTTTGATTATGCATATATAAATCACAATTATATGATTGGTTATTGTTTTTAGTTTGAATTTTTAAATTTGATTACATATATGTAAACTTGATACACTAAATTACATATATTTAACTTACATACTACTAAAAAATATAAACACAAATACATATATGTATATACTTGCTCAATGTAATTTAAAACATATATAAACCTTACTATAAAATCCTATAATTTTCACACAAATAATACATGTTCTTCAAGGCATAATACACATGCGTACAAAAATCAATTTACTATCCAAACCAAAATATGAAAAGTGACTTTTTAAACCTAACACTAAAAAAACTTTAATGAGTACAACTAAGTCAATATTTTCTGTTATGAATTAACCAACAGTAAAAACTAAAGTATTTTACATATAAGTAAATAAGAAATTTACAATCAAATTAAATCCAACATGTTCCTTTTTAGTTTCTTTAAATAATTGATTTTTTGTTGTTTTCTTGGTTGCCTTACTTTGACTCAATCTTCTCGCGAAACCTAATACAAAGATAATATGAATTTAAAACTACAAAAAAAATTTGAATAAATGTAAAGAAAGTTTTTAATTCTGATTCTAACTTGGGATATATTAAGAATCAAAAGGTTTTACATATACGTAAATCTAAAATTAGCTAACAAATACCAAAACATTACATTTTATATGCCAAAATCGTTGATTGCTTGTTGGTATCTTGATCAATTCCCTTTTAATCGATATTCTTTAGCAGGTCTAGTTTGTATGTTATTTTTAGTTAATTTAAAAGTGATTTTATGAATGAATAATATAAGTAATTTTCCACCTTTAGGTAGTGAAAATGGTTTAAAGATGGAGAAAAATTGACTCTTTGAAAAATCTAGTGTGATAATTACAAGAAAACGTTTGGGTTTTAAGGCTGTGAAGTTTTAATCACACCTCGTATAAAATACAATAAATAAGATGAAAGATGGTAGATTATAAGGTTCTTTGGCAATAAATAACATAAACTAGTAAATTTGTATCCTGTGTTTCGTTGTCGGTTTGAGACGTCATATATGTTAAATTTTGTAAAGGTTAGATTATTTGTACTATTTATATTGACAATGTGAGAAAAAATTGAAACTGAACAAGTAATTAAAGGTAAACAAAATAAACTGAAATTTTCAAAATCGTTATGTTGTATCAATTATTTCTAAATGAAAAAGATATTTTGACTTTTGAGTATTAAACGTAGGTTTGACATGATGTTCTAAAATTAAAAAAACAAAGATAATATTTAACAAAGTTAAACAAAGGTCGTGTTTATATGATATGTTTCAAACTGTCACTCAGAAGTATTTAAGCTGGTTTCATAAGGTGAATCGTAAAACTAAACATACATTTCAGTTCAGTCGGTTTAAATGTTATAAACATTAGCGGAGAATAGTAGGGGCCGGGGGGAGGGACTCCCTCCCCCTCCCCCGCTCTTGTTTTTTTGTTGATAGTGTTAAACTTTAGTCCGTTAGCGTAAATTTTTGGTCCAGTAGTTTAAATTTTTATATAAAACTTGAGTTTACCCTTATAAAAAATTAATTTCGCCCCTGTCCTTTTACATGAATATTCAAGTTTCGTTACTGCTAATTAGCAAAGTCTAGTTCAGAAGCACGATAAATACAAGATATCATAAATTCATAATCTATGTTTGGTTGTGAGATAACCATTCAAATCACCGTACCTCTAAATTCTAATTTCAACAGATTAAAAGTCAAAGCTTTGAAATTAAATTTGACAAAATTGAGACGGTCAAAATTCACAAAACACAATAACCAAATAAACTCATGGAACCGATCACCGGAGTTTCGCCGGAAAACCACGTGTCACCGGAGACAATCACACCGGCATTGACATACGAAAACAACAAACAAACCCTAACATTCATCCCCCCAACGAACACCGAAGATGCAATCACCAATTCAACTTCCGTTCTTCCATCTTCGAATTCAACATATTCATCAAATTCATCATATTCATCTGCTGCTGATTTGATTGCTTCTAACGAAGATCTCCTAACCGAAATCTTCCTCTGTTTACCTGTGATTTCCCTCATCAGATTCACATCAACATCAAAGCAATGGTACTCCATAATCAAAAGCTCTAGTTTCACCCTCCTACGAAACCCTAACCCCGATCCTCCATCAGGCCTCTTTTTCGAAGGTTGGGATGCTCGATCGAAATACCACTATGTGCCATTGGATTCCGGTGACCCGATCACCAAACCTCCGTTTACAACCCTAGGTTTCGACTCCGGTGCTGTAAGAATTCTCCAATCATGCAATGGTTTACTCCTATGCGTTAACGATTTCCAAAAGTATTATGTGTTCAATCCGACAACTAGTAGGTTTACAACACTTACTCAACATAATAATTACAATCCTGATACAGGTTGTTATATGACATTAGCTTTTGATCCTTCAAGATCATCTCAATACAAAGTTGTATGCAATTACGTGTATAAGGTTATGATGATAGAAATCTACTCATCAGAATCAGGGAAATGGAGGGTATCTGATGAAAGTATGGACGATTTGGTGGATATCGATCGCGGTGTTTATGGGCATAATGCCATTCATTGGATGAGTTTTCCTAACAGGCTTGTGTATCTGAAGCTAGATGAGGAGTTGGTTCATTACATTGATATTGATACACCTGATACCACCATTTATGGTACCATTCTTGATGAGTTTTTAGCTGAATCTTGTGATGGTATGCTGCTTGTGGTGCGGTGTTGCAGGTTCAGGAGATTGAATGTGTATGAGATCAAGAAGGATTATTCGCAGGTGTCCATCAAGTATCATGTTGATCTTGAGGAGGTTATTCGGGTTTATCCTAACATGGTGACGCGCCTTGGGCTGCATTTTATTGTTCAATCACTTGTGTTAGGGGAACGAGAGGAAGATTCGTATGTAGTGCTTGAGCTTCCTGGGAAACTTATACGATACAAGTTTGTGTTGAACATTATCTCTCAGCTTTGTGATTTCAGCAAGAAGAGTCATAATCAAGGTGGATTCTTTCCGAAAACTATCTTCCAGCTCTTTGATTTTACACCTGAGAACCGTCGGTTTATTAATGGAAACTGTTTTCATTTCATTCCTTCACTGGCTGCTGTCTGAGTTATTGTACATAAGTTAGATGATATTGGTAAATGGTTCTAAAGTTTTCTGTTTTTAGGTTGGGTTGTTGATTCTACTCTACTTTGTAGTTAAGATATGTTGCGCTTGTTGCAAACATACAATATTTTGATAGAGTGATCATGGTCTTACCAAACTTTGGTGGAAAACCAAACTGTAATCTATCTCTATAATCTAATGAACAAAAGCTTAGTTGGGACTGCAAGACTTTCCTTAAAGGTTATTTGGGCTGCTTTGTTTTCTCTTCTATATTATGATTTATAGTTCAGTATTTCCATTGCGCAAAGTATTGATCTTTTAGGGCTTCTACTGATCCAACGGCTCTGATGATCAACAACTCACTTTTTTATGAAGTTCTTTGTTAGGGTTAATCTTGTTGCATGAAATATTATTTGGGGTTCATTACTTGAGGTAGCCGATGAACGAAATCACATTTGCTAAAAACATTATGCGACTCCACCAGCTTAAGCTTTAGCAAGCTATATTTTTGAAAGAGCTACGAGATTACGAGACCCAAGTTTGTTAAACTAAAGACAATGGAGAAAGATATATAATGATATTGGCGTTGGTGTTATTGTTTATTTATATATAAAAATTATTATTTTCTAAGACTAGGGAACAAGTAGTCCAAATTTACAGGTAGTATTGCAACTTTTAAAATCTTACTAAGACTTTATAACATTTAATTTTGAAAATAATCAGAGTGGAAGAGAAATATAATTTTACCATATAAGTTTATTTACTATTTGACTTACCTTTCATTTCCCATAAGATCCAAAAAAAAATTTGAATCATTTTACAACCTCATATATGTAAATCATACGCTATACTTTATATATTGTTTCAACTATAATATTAAGGTCATCAAGACCTTACCCGCGTCTCCAACATCTGCCAAACAAATCTATTATTTTGATGCAATCTGATTGACTAATAAATTAATAATAATGCAATTTACACCAGACAATTGGAATAAAGGGGGAAAAATAAGAGTTTTAGAGGCCACAAAGCTATGTTTCTTAATTTAATATTTTGAAAATCGGATCGGACGTCGAAACATATGCTTTACTTGTTTAGCGGTCGGACCGGTTGGACCGGATTTAATTATATTTTAATTATATCAAGTAAAGCGGTCGGACCGGTTGGACCGGATTTAATTATATTTTAATTATATTTATATATGTAGTTAAATATAAGTAATTTATATATGATTATATATATTTTATAGTTATATATAAAATTTCATTATATTTGTATAATCAACAAACTAATTTATGGTTTAACATCCTGTTTTTACCCATTAAAATCAAAAAGAAAATAAAAATTCAGAAACCTGTCCGGTTTCCCGGTCCGACCCCTCAAAAACGATTCTTAGCGAACCGAACCGGCCACTGGACCGATCCCCGGTCGGACCGGCCGGTCCGATCCGGTCGCGAAAACAGTGGTTTTTATATGAGCGAAAAAGATCTGATTATTGGTAGTTGAGTGTGTGGTGAGAAGAGAAAGAGAGCACGAGAGATTTTGGTAATGGAGACTGCCATTTGCGGTCGAATCACTCCATCCCCTAATCAGGCTCTTCTTCACTCCAAATCAGGTTTCAAAATCCCTTCTTTTATCAATTCATTCCTCGATTACTAGCACATATCTGTTTTGTGTTTCCATTTGATGAATTAAATTCGTTAATCGATCCAGTAACTACCTGTTTTGTGTTTGTAACGATCAAGGTTTCTATCTTCTGATTGTAATCAGGTTTTTGGTTGTGCCTTAGGCGATTGAATCAATTCGCTTTCGTTGTTTACTATATTAATCCACTAATGAAATTGACACCCTAGTTCAAGCTAATTAGTCAAAGAGAACACACGGAACTGATGGATTTAATCCTAAATGGTGCAATTGTCTGGATTAGAGGAAACAGCTTACAAATCGTATGTGTTGCCATATGATGTGCAATAAAAAGGGAGAAATTGATAGCATTTGGTAGTGGTTTCATGTATTTTGAAAGTAAAGAAGCATCAGTGCCTGTTTGATTGTGTTTTATGCGGTTCTTCTGATCTTATCATATCTGCTTGAATAGTTGTATCCCTTGAGCACATGCTTGACCTTGGACAAAAAACTTATTCATTGTTCTTCACTGATATCTGAAATACATTTGGTTCCTGAAGCTAATGCCTTCTTTTCTGTATGACCTCCCAATTGTTACGTTGTTTGAAGCAGAAAGACAGTTTTAAGGACATAAATATAGTATTGTTTCACCTAAAAATGTTCTACATCAGTAAGCTTAATCCTTTGTGTTGTATGAGCCAGACTAGTGTATTCTCAGCTATAAATTAGACCAGTTTTACTTCAGATTTGATTAAAGAATTTGAAGATAACTCAAGTCGGTTGATAGTAGATTGGGATGCATGAGAAGATAAACTAACAATTGTTCCCTGCGCTTTTATTTTTCCTGTTTGCAGTACCATTGAGTTTTTTTCACCAGCCTGTTGCTCGTGAATGGGTGCAACTGAAATATATTCTTCTTTATTTGTGGATTAGTGCTTTTCTGGATACACAATATTGCATGGATGCGTATTCCTCTATAGAATAATGATAGACATGAATGTGAGGACATATGAACTCTAGCTTATATGAGAGTATCTATTCTTGTTTCAAAAATATAAAGTGAGCTCCCGAAATCAGTTTGATATAGGTAAAATAACTGATGTTTCTGTTGTAGAATGATTCTTCTTGAACACATTTTGCAAATTGCTTCTGTTAATACGTCTTATTAGTGACTTAATATTAGGTTACGTCATTATTTGTCTTATTACAGGGGACAAATATATGCTTCATAAACAAAGCACAAAATGGATCACGGTTATGACAATGGCACCCCCAAGGCTGGAAAAGGGTGGTGGGGTGCTGGATAAACCGGTTATAGAGAAAACAACTCCTGGCCGAGAGTCAGAGTTTGACTTGAAGTAAGGATGCCTGTTTAAGTTAACTTTTTATAGTGTTAGACACTGCAGTTTAGTAACTTCTCCTTCTGTTTCAGGAAATCAAGGAAAATGTCCCCACCTTATCGTGTGATGCTACACAACGACAACTATAACAAGAGGGAGTATGTTGTGCAAGTTCTAATGAAGGTTATACCTGGAATGACTGTTGACAATGCGGTAAATATTATGCAAGAGGCACACATCAATGGTCTGTCTGTGGTGATCGTTTGTGGACAGGCAGACGCAGAAGAGCATTGCACACAGCTCAGAGGCAACGGGCTTTTAAGTTCAATTGAACCAGATAGTGGAGGCTGTTAGCTCAAGTACAAGGGTTTCGAGTAACCATAATGGTTGTAATTTGTAAGTACTAGGATTATATATTATGTATTAATAATCAAAAGTACAATATATAATGAATGATCACATATATGATTACCTGATGCCATCTCAGTGTTGATCAGCCTCCAGAAGATGTATAGTATACTTTGTTGTGTTCATGGTGTGTTTTCAGTCGACTAGTAAATATATGCCATGATTCAACACTTTGCTTCTTTAAATTTTACTTGTATTTTATTGTGAATTACAAAGTTCTTTTCCCGTTCTAATAGACGTTAAAGGTCATTGTTGACGTAAATCTGAGATGGGTTATATCCTCTGGCTGATGTCCATATGTACTATTTCACATGGTTCTTGTGGTTGAATTATGACCGTCTATAACTTGCTATAATATGATATCTTGCTAAGCATACAACATAGAAAACACGTTAAGACACTACAAAGAAAACGAGAAGGGGATTTTTATGTGAGAATCATCTGGCATGAGATAAGATTGTTATAAAAGGTTACACTTGAGTCGGCTATAGTTGCTTGGTAAAAATCAACTCCTAGAGCTATTTTTTGGATTTTGTTATTAAGTTTTAAAAATAGATATTCATTAATCATTTTATGATTGTTATAACTACATGGATTGATTTATATACAACAATAGTAACAAGTTATAATTATCAACCATAAACCTTGTATCTTATTAAAGAAAAAAAAACATACGGGGTGTTTGATTTAATTCTTGTTTCACATATTAACAATAATAACAACAATAGTAACAAGATTCAAGAAAAAAACACTATCGTTTTATTATTTGATATATACAAAACGTATTAAACTTGTGCACATAAGATTACATAACAACTTATTAGCTACTAAAATCAGGCCTCTTAATACTAAGAAAACAAAAATATTAAACCTAAGGTTTTACACTTCTACTAGAACAATAGTAGAGCAAATCAAAATCAAGATCAAGAACATCACACCTGTAAGCAATCAAGATTCTTGAAACAGCCCAGGTCAGCATCAAACGCATCCAACGTGTTCGATGTTTATTGGCCACAAGTCAGATAACTGATAACTCAACCTGCGATAGATAACAGATAAGCCTCACAATTTCGACCTCACTTGACCCCTTTCCCCTTCACCCCCAATTTGATTTCGCCCTACAATCTCTCTGCAACTCCAATGGCTTCTTTCTTCAATTTATGAACTAATTTCATCTGGGTATCATCAAAATCTCACTTACAATCCCGCATTTTGCCTGAATCATGACGACAGTTGCTTCACTTTCATTCTGCGGAGTCAATCGATCGTCATCCGAAAGAAAACCCTTCATCCCATCTTCATCTCGTTCGCTTCTCTCTGATTCATACGCTTTTAGGGTTCGTACAAACCTCTGTGTTCATTCTATTAGCCTTCGTGCTTCAGATTCAAGCTCTCGCTTCGTTGTTCAATGCATGTCTACTGTAACAGGTGAGTTTTCATGATTATTACAATATAAATGATGTACTTTTGGATGACATTTGGGTTTCGTTCAGATCCACCACCAGTTTCAGAGACGAAATTGAAGTTTTTGAATGCTTACAAGAGGCCTATACCGAGTATCTACAACACAGTGCTGCAAGAGTTGATTGTGCAACAGCATTTAATGAGATACAAAAAGACTTACAGTTATGATGCGGTGTTTGCTTTGGGGTTTGTTACTGTTTATGATCAGCTTATGGAAGGATACCCAAGTGATGATGATCGAGAGGCTATCTTTCAAGCATATATCAAGGCGCTAAATGAAGACCCACAGCAGTACAGGTTTATCATTGAATTCCCACCAAGATTCGACTCGTTTTCATTTGTTTTATTTCAATTTGTAATGATTAACATGTTTTGTGAACTGCAGGGCGGATGCACAGAAACTGGAAACGTGGGCGCGTGCTCAAAATGGTGATTCGTTGGTTGATTTTTCGTCTAGAACAGGAGAATGTGAGGAGATATTGAAGGATATCGCAGAGAGAGCAGGGGGAAATGGGAGTTTCAGCTACAGTCGGTTCTTTGCTGTTGGATTGTTTCGCCTTTTGGAGTTGTCAAATGCAACAGATCCCACCATTTTGGAGAAGGTAATAGACATTCTAGCAATACTTATATGTTCTTTTGTGCATTGCATGCTGATTCTATTGTATGTGCTGATGCTTACAACATAAGTGTGTGTGTGTATGCACAAACATACATGAATATATGTAATGTGTTATGTGTATCCATGGTAGCAGTAGAGACATTGCTTGTAAAAACAAAAAGGAAAAGAATGGGATTAATATTATAATCTTTCTCTGAGATCCGGCATCCTCTAGGAACTACATTCTTGTTCTTTGACATCATATAGGCCTTGGAAAGAGGCAAATAAATGGTCTTGATGTGTCCTAACTATGTTCTACATTAGAAGATGTCTTGCAGATTATTGACACAAAATGGAAGTGAACATAATGTTTAAACACTTGTTTTATGAACAGGTTGTAGTATTGATGAATAATTTCAGAACTAAAAAGAAAGTGTTTTACATAGGTTCAGCCAAAAATTCACAATCCAAATAAAACCTAAAGTTGCCGAAATTTACTTCTTAAGATAGAGTGTGACTAGTGGATATTCCTGATTTGATTAAAAAATTAAATGAAATAGAAACCAAGTGTTCAATTTCAACTGTTGTCTCATAAATATGGCTCTAGAACTTTCTATAAAGCCGTACGGAAGTTTAATCTTCTCTGCATTGTTCAAGAACTATTATATCTTGTAGTTTTGTGGATATCCTCTTGATGCTTGAATTTAGCCATAAGTTTTAATTAGGAACATAGAACCGTCTTGATGAGTAGATGCTCTTTATTGTCTACAAAAAAGAAAGAGAACCATTTACTTGTTACATGTTTTTTCAATTGGTTGTAGTGTACAATAATCAAAGCTGTTGAATTTGCTGTGGGCATTAATCAAAGATTTACCGACACTAGAATCTTGATGGTTTAAATTTGTGTATCTGCAGGACACAGGGTGTTATGCCCTTGTCCTTATGAATCATATATACACCATTCACTTTCAAAACATTAGCATTATCATATATAGCCCCTTCATTTTAAACACGCAAGGACTAGAATACCATGTTCATGACTTGCTTTTGGGATTGCAGCTTTGTGCAGCACTCAACATCAACAAGAAAAGTGTTGATAGGGACCTTGATGTTTATCGCAATCTGCTCTCGAAGCTTGTTCAAGCCAAAGAACTATTAAAAGAATATGTCGAAAGGTATCTGTTTACCTTATAAAACTATGACGTTTTCCATGAAATAGAATTGATTCGTATAATTTGTTTCCTGTTTTCAGGGAGAAAAAGAAGCGAGAAGAAAGAACTGAACCTCAAAAGGCTAATGAAGCAGTGAAAAACTGCTTAGCAGAAACCATATACGCCAGCAAGTAGCTAAGAAATCATTCACTGTAAATTGAGCCAATATATACTTTTACTTTATGTTTCTTGATATATTTTCTTGTGGAAAAAGACGGTAAACAATCATCATACAGACTCTAACAAGTGTGCATTTTCATTTGTATGCCAATTATTGTAGTGATTGTTCACTCTCTTACTCAAATTTGTTTATTTTCCATTCTAGTGATTCCATTTTTTGAGGTCTTGCTTGCAATATCCATCATGTCGTTTCGACACAATTTGTTTATTGTGATAACTCATACTCCTATTGTACGGGCCTACATTCACTAAACCATTATTCGGCTCCTTTAGCTTGAGTTATAACGAGATATCTTCTTGAAAGTGTTAGGAGACCCATGGTTGTTAAATTAGACACAAGGGAGAAAAATCTGTTTTTCCCATAACAGATCTGCCAGAGATTCATAATCACATGAAGCTTGATTTTAGAAAAAGGAGGCGGTGTACTTGATTATTCTCACTTCATTTGGTGTATATGGAAGTGCTGAAATAATGTGGTTTATAACTCAAAGAGCCCTTTTGAGCATGACCCGTTGAAGGATAGTCAATGAACTACTTGTGGGTGTAGAACAGAACAAATTATGTCTTTTTAGAATGGGTGGATTGGTGTTGTTTCAAATTGTAAATGACGGTTGTTTGTAGTTTTTGGTAAAACTTTTTGTATAAGATGTTTGGGTGGTGGCTAGCATCTTGTTAGTCCCATTCATGTTTTAATATATTTGGCTATTTAGGAAAAAAACTTTGAAAGTTGGAAATGTAAGTTTTAAAAACTTATAAGACTTAATAACACTAAATTTTATAAAATATTCAAGTAGGAAAGAAATCTATTATTTAGAAAAAGAGTGAATGTGCTGTCTAACTTACCTTTCGCTTTCCGTAATGTCAAAAAAAAATTAAATCGTTTTGCAACCTAATTTACATAGTCTTACCTCGCACTATATGTAAGAGGTTGTTTCCTACGCCTTAAATCATATAAACTAATCATAAAACAACAACTTTATCTGTCATGCGTTCTAATGAAATCTAATTAACTAAAAATGTAATTTATTCTTGGACAATTGAAAAAAAAGGAGAAAAAAAATCAAAGAGTTATAGAGACCACATATATAGAGCCATGGGCTTATATGAGTGAAAAAGATTTGATTTTTGGTAGTTGAGTGTGTGGTGAGAAGAGAAAGAGAGCAAGAGAGATTTTGGTAATGGAGACTGCCATTTGCGGTCGAATTACTCCATCCCCTAATCAGGCTCTTCTTCACTCCAAATCAGGTCTCAAAATCCCTTCTTTTATCAATTCATTCCTCGATTACTAGCATATATCTGTTTTGTGTTTCCATTTGATGAATTCAATTCGTTAATCGATCCAGTAACTACTTGTTTTGTGTTTGTAACCATCAAGGTTTCTATCTTCTAATTGTAATTAGGTTTTTGGCTGTGCTTTAGGCGATTGAATTAATCTGCTTTCGTTGTTTACAATATTAATCTGCTAATGAAATTGACACTCTAGGGTTTCTACTTTTTAGGGCACTTGTTTGGCTTTTAATTTAATCATAAATGGTGCAATAGTCAAGATTTGTGGAAACAGCTAGCGAATCGTATGTGTTGCTATATGAATTGCAATAAAAGGGAGAAATTTATAGCATTTGGTTGTGGTTTCATGTATTTCGAAAGTAAAGAAGCATCAGTGCCTGTTTGATTGTGTTTTATGCGGTTCTTAACTTCTTATCACATCTGCCTGTATCCCCTGAACACATAAAGAATTATTATTGTTCTTCACTGATATCTGAACATGTTTTTCATCCAGCTGATAGAAACCTAATGCATCCTTATCTGTATGATATACCATGTGTTAGGTTGCTTTAAACAGACAGTTTTGAGAGAAAAAAAGTAGTATTGATTCACCTGAAATTGGTCTACTTGAGAAAGCTTAATCCTTTGTACTGTATGAATAAGACTATAGTGTATACTCAACTATAAATTACACCGGTCTGTAATTGTTAAATGCGTGCATCTGAAATGTATATCCATCTTTATCTGTGGATTTGTGCATTACTGCATATGCCTATTACGTATGGGTCTATGGATGCATATTCTTCTATAGAATAACGATAGACATGAGTGTGTCATCATATATGAGCCGCCTATGTGGTAAAAGGTGCAAAAGGCACTCGTCTAGGCGCCCAGGCAACACAAGATGCAACCATACTGCCTTCCATCTTCTGAGGAGATGATTCTGGCCAAAACTCGGACCTAAAACATCTAAAAAATGGTCTGAAACATCTAAAAATGGCTTGCAACATGTCTAAACTAGCCTAAGCCATCCTAAAACATATTTAAAACCGCTAAAAATGGTCTGTATATAATACATACCTTGCTTAAAAAAGACCCTGCTTTTTAAGCGCCTAGGCCCAAGGCTCATCGTTTTTGCGTTGAGTGCGTCTAGCGCCTTCAACCACATAAACTCTAGCTTATATCAGAGTATCTATGATTCTTATTATCTGAAATATATAAAATAAACAACAAAAAGGTAACTTACTCCTGAAATCAATTTGAGATGGGTTAGATGACTGATGTTTCTCTGTAAGGTGGTTCTGTTTGAGCACTTATTGCAAATTCTGGTTATGTCATTGTGTCTTATTACAGGGGACAAATACCTTCTTCATAAACAAAGTACAAAATGGACCACGGTTATGACAATGGCGCCCCCAAGGCTGGAAAAGGGTGGTGGGGTGCTGGATAAACCGATTATAGAGAAAACAACTCCTGGTCGAGAGTCAGAGTTTGACTTGAAGTAAGAATGCGGTTTACAAACAAGCTAAAATGTTATAGTGTTAGAAACTGCAGTTTAGTAACTTCTCCTTCTCTTTCAGGAAATCAAGGAAAATGTCCCCACCTTATCGTGTGATGCTACATAACGATAACTATAACAAGAGGGAGTATGTTGTGCAAGTTTTAATGAAGGTTATACCTGGAATGACTGTTGATAATGCAGTAAATATTATGCAAGAGGCGCACATCAATGGTCTATCCGTGGTGATTGTTTGTGGACAGGCAGACGCAGAAGAGCATTGCACACAACTCAGAGGCAACGGGCTTTTAAGTTCAATTGAACCGGATAGTGGAGGCTGTTAGCTCAAGTACTTGGGTCCTGAGTAACCATGGTGGTTGTCATTTGTAAGTACTAGGATTATGTAATGTTTTTATAATCAAAAGTACAATATATAATGAATGATGACATATATGATCACCATTTACCAGATACCATCTCAGTGTTGGTCAGCCTCCAAAACATGGTGGTTGTCATTTGTATGTATAGGATACTTTGTTGTATTCATGGTGTGTTTTCAGTCGACCAGTGAATATATGCCACGTTCCAACGCTTTGCTTTGGTATAATTTTACTTGTATTTTATCGTAAATTACGTGCTGTTTTAATAGACGTTAAAGGGTCATGGGAAATGTATACTTTATTTATTCAAGCATCATGCTAAATGTACACTTTCTCTACTTATTGAAAGATTATGGTATGCGTATGATGTCTCTGTGTCTTATGTACCTCTATTCAACTTATTAAATTGGTAATATTTCTTATTTTCATTCTAAAAACAAATTTTTTTCTTGATAAGTTTTCAGCAAGAAACCTTTAGCATATCCCTAAAAACCCTTTTAGCTACCAAGTTATCTTGCTTAGCTTAGTAGAACCTCCATATTTGATGTTGGGGATTTCACACACACTTTGGATTAAAGATATCCACGAGCTCCTCCAAACGGATAAAGAATTAGAAAATGGTCTCTCTTACGAATACAAACGAAGAAAAAAAACCCTAGGCCTTTAAATCAAGAAGATAACATAATCAACGAAGAAAAAAGAAACCTTCAAATCAAGAATATAACCTAATCAATGAAAAACACAATGAAATACAAGTATACAAGTGTTAGGGGTTTAATGTCACTTTAATTTAACTCAAAACATCTATTAAAAACACAAAGCCAATTGAAATTAAAATATCACAAAATTCTAAATACAATATCTTTATATACCATACATTAGTGTAGATCTAGTTGTTACAAAGCAACTCCTAGGGCTAAAAATCTAATTCATGGTTACTATATTTTAAAAATAGGAAGAATTATATATATCTTCCCTATAAACTTCACTAATTACATATATATCCAATTAAAATTGTTAATTACATATATACTCAAATTAAAAATTTAATTACATATATCCGCTTT
>BJCM01037817.1:639-16947 GCA_018326385.1 Flaveria bidentis | reverse complement strand
CTGAAGCACTCTAGATCATCAAAGCAATACTAATAGTCACTAGAGTGCCCACTTCCTGAGACAAAGGCACAACTATCCTGAAAGGAACTATGCTGAGCCTGTTGAGACCTTGGAGTCTAAGGAAATGTAATCTATGGTCTAGAAGAACAGGATGGCTGCTAGGTGTATGTCAGGTACTGTTGAGGTTGGGTGGATCCTAAGCCTTCAGCAACCATTAATGTGTTGCTAGCAGGAAGACTCAAGGGTCTGCTTGTCTGATGGCCTCTCTTGTTTTCCATCTCCAAATGGTATCCATCAAGGATGCCATAGAGTTCAGTCATGGTGAGGGTGTTCGAATATTCTGTCCTCTTGATAGAGACACAGTAGAACGTCCACTCATTAGGGAGTGCACTCATGAACTTTCTTGTGAGGTCTCTAAGTTCAAGAGTAATTCCCACAGACTGAAGGGAAGAAATGAGGTACATGTACCTGAAGTATTGCTGGTTGAGGGTCTCTCCAGCAATGTAGGTGAAGTTCTCGAACTGCTATTTTAGTGAGTCCTTCTTGGAGTCATTGGAGCTGGAGTACATATTAGCAAGTGCATCAAACAGTTCTTTAGCTGACTTGTCGTCTCACTTGTAGTATGCATTTCTAGATTATGGATCTTAGTCACCCGTCATCATTTCTGCTGGTTTGACAAAGGAGGAGAGGAAGAGACCGGTAGATGTGCTGAAGGCACACAAACATGCAATTGCGTGGAAGCTGATGGATATCAAGGGTATCAACACTTTGTTTTGCATGCATAAGATACTTATGAAAGATGAGTATAAGCCTATTAGATAGAGTCAGCGAAGATTAAATCCTGACATGCAAGAAGTAGTTAAGAAAGAAGTGATTAAATTGTTAGATGCAGGATTGATCTACCCTATCTCTGACTCGAAGTGGGGGAGTCCCGAACAGGTTGTTCCCAAGAAAGGGGGGATGACAGTGGTGACTAATACAAGACTCTTACAAGCATATTACATGAGTTACAATGAGAAACTATATATACTACTACCTACAGCCGGATATACTTTGATACTAGTTGGAAACCTACGACTAAAGCATATACTACAATGCTAAAGTTAAGGTATCTTAGATAAAGTATTATCTAAGATATGGTAGTCATGACATGTCCATGACTTACCTTTTGTCACCAACTAAAGTTCGCAACTGTACTAACTGATAAAGGTGAACAGTGGAATAAAGCATGGTCAACTACATGACTTTTGAGAAAACGCCATGCAGTATCTCAGAGGTCTGCAACGGAGTGTTAGAGAGACCATACTTATGTCCATTGGTTCATAGTAGTGTTCGAAGGTTAGTTGGCTTCGGAAGAACAAGTTCTTCCGAAGCCACTTATACTTCGGAAGAGGCTACTTCTTCCGAGGCTTTATGAATTTTTCTTTTCTTTATATTTTGGAAGTTGACTTCTTATCTTTTCTTCTAAGTCTTGATCTTCGGAGGTGAATACTTTTCATCAGAAGTTGGAGTTTACCTTCGGAAGTTAATCTTACACTTTGTTTTTGGAGGAACTCCTTTTCCTTTGGAAGTTCCACACTTAGCTTCGAAAGTCCTTTATTAGTTGTACCAAAATAGTCTAAATGATTTGGTTTTGGTTGCACCAGCCTTCTTCTTGGTCCAATAGAGTTGATTCCTACGGGGACAATTACCAGGTGGCGAGTTTGCATTGATTATCGCAAATTGAATGATGCCATGAGGAAGGACCATTTCCCGCTTCCTTTTATTGAACAAATGTTGGAGCATTTGTCAGGGCAACAGTTCTACTATTACCTTGATGGCTTTTTAGGTTATTTCCTGATCCTGATCGCTCCAGAGGATCAGGAAAAGATGACCTTTACATGCCCGTATGGCACCTTTGCGTATCGCCGCATGCCGTTTGGGTATGTAACGTTCCAGCTACTTTTCAGCGGTCTATGGTAGCTATATTTTAGGACATGATCAAGGATTCCATGGAGGTTTTCATGGATGACTTTCCAATGTTTGGGAGCTCCTTTGATTCATGTTTGGAGCGTTTGGAGAAGATGTTGGCTCGATATGAGGAGACGAACCTCATGCTAAACTGGGAGAAGTGCCACTTCATGGTGAAGGATGGCATTGTTTTAGGACACAAGATTTCATATATGGGGCTTGAGGTTGATAAGGCGAAAATTGAGACTATCAGCAAGCTTCCACTACCCACATAAGTGAAGTCTTTTAGGAGTTTCTTAGGCGACATTGGTTTTTATTGATGTTTCATTAGAGATTTCTTTAGGATTGCGAGGCCGATGACGCAACTTCTAGAGAAAGATGTGCCATTTGTGTTTTCTGAGGAGTGTAAGAGTGCTTTTGAGCTTCTAAAGGAGAAGTTAGTGACTGCTCCGATTATGGTCGCCCCAGATTGGAGTTTACCTTTTGAGTTAATATGCGATGTGAGCGATTATGCAATAGGAGTGGTCTTAGGTCAGCGTTGAGACAAACATATTCATCTGATCTATTATGCGAGTAAGACGCTCACAGATGCGTAGGAGCATTACACCATGATGGAGAAGGAGCTGTTAGCAGTAGTCTTTGCATTTGATAAGTTCAGATCTTACTTTGTCCTTTCTAAGACTATTGTTTACACAGATCATGCCACCCTTAAGTATTTGTTTAGTAAGTAGAACACCAAGACATGATTGTTACAATGGAATTTGCTGCTTCAGGAGTTTGACATTGAGATTAGGGATAAAAGAGGAGCAGAGAATGTTGCAGCTAATCATTTGTCACGATTAGAGGACTCCGGGCGTGAGGAGATTAGGGAGGACATGATTTATGATAACTTTCCTCATGAGACACTGATGTTTGTGAAAGCACAAGAAGAGGGTTTTCCATGTTTTGCAGATCAGGCTAATTACTTAGCAACAAGGGTTCTAATAAGAGGCATGACACATCATTAAAAAAAATTCTTTGCAGATCTTAAGCATTACATTTGGGACGACCCCTACCTCTTCTGCATTGGAGCAGATCAGATCGTACACAGGTGCGTACATGGTGATGAGGCAAGGAGGATTTTGAGGCATTGCCACTCAGGACCAATAGGTGGCCACTGTGGAACGAGTTTGACAGCGAAGAAGGTATTTAACCCTGGGTTTTATTGGCCGACGATCTTTAAAGATGCGTATGAGTTTGTGAGGAGTTGTGACGCGTGTCAGAGAGTAGGAAATATCTCATCCTATAATGAGATGCCACAGACTGCTATTCAGGCATGTGAGATTTTTGATTTGTGGGGCATCGGCTTCATAGGCCCGTTTCCACTATCTCACGGGAAAAAGTACATCCTAGTAGCTGTAGACTATGTTTCAGTGGGTGGAGGCTCAAGCCTTGCCCACGAATGATGCTAGGGTTGTAGTGAGATTCTTTAAGAAGTTGTTTTCCTGCTTTGGTACCCCTAAAGCCCTGATTAGTGATCGAAGGACCCACTTTTGCAATGCGCAGATGAAGAAAGCCTTGCAACGCTTTGGGGTCACCCATCGGCTAGCAACGACTTATCATCCACAGACTAGTGGGCAAGTTGAGGTAAGTAATCGGGGTATCAAGTGGATTCTATAGAAAATAGTTGGATCAAATCGAAAGGTTTGGTTTGACAAGTTAGATGACGCACTCTGGGCTTTCCGCATGGAATATAAGACATCGACTGGTTTTACACTGTTTTAGATGATTTATGGGAAAGCATGTCATCTACCAGTGGAGTTGGAGCATCGTGCATACCAGGCATTAAGAACAATGAATTTAGACATTTCTGTGGCTGGAGCTAATCGATTTCACTAGTTGCAAGAGTTAGAGAATTGAGAGATCATGCTTACGTACATTCAACACGATACAAGGTACGTACGAAAAAATTACATGATTGACACCTGAAAGGTAATAAATAATTCAAGTGTGGGGATTAGGTGTTGCTGTACAATTCAAGATTGAAATTATTTCCAGGAAAATTAAAATCCCTATGGTTGGGACCATACACTGTGCGCGTGGTATTTCCATATGGAACAATTGAAATCGAGGAAAAGGACAGGGAGAAGTTTAAGGTAAATGGCCATCCTTTGAAGCATTACATTAGCAGGACGGTGATTGAGAACGAGGAAGAAGTGGTTGACCTCACCCCTGTTGGAACTTTATTGAGAGGTTTGAGTCTGGCTGACGACTCATAAATAAACCAAGCGCTCTAGGAGGCAACCCGAGGGTTTATTTTTACTTTTTGCATTTTATTTTTACTTTTTATTTTTAATTCTTCATACCGGATGCTTTTGTGTTTGTCTTTGATTTCAGGTTATTGCTCGGAGCTGAATGATCATTTGCTTGAGGTTCTTAGTCAAGTTAAAGTGCAAAGATGACACATACATTTTCAGTGGACCTTCTAACATTGCATGTTACATAATAGGGGAGTTTCAGTTTTCCCATTTCTTGCACTTTTATTATCTTAATTGTTAGGACCGTGTACGTACGGAATACTAACTGATAATGCGTGAAACCAGATCAAATAGTGCGGAATCCTGTTTGATTGGCGATCCAATCAGTGTCTGACATTCTTCATTAGCTCCTCAAATCTCTTGTACTTCTCCTCTCTAGTAACTCCTGCATGTATCTCAAATGCAAAACAGAGTCGTATAACTTTCTGGAACTGGAGGGCTTGTTCAATATCGTGCACATCATAGAATAGTAGCCACTTGTATAATGTATAGACATCTTCTGCAGACAAGTTGGTTAGCCACATGTGGTCGAACACCCAGATAGTTTCCGTTTTGCTCTCTCTTTGTAGAACTATGACCGCTTCGCCTTTTCTCCAATCATAATACCATAATTTGAAGAGTGGAGTGAAGTCCTGTGGCATTTCCCATAAGGGAATCTTGGACATTGTTCGCGGAGGACTCCACTTCAACACCATTTTAGGCTTTCCAGAAATGGGATCTACTTCAGACCTACGAATGTAACTCTTTGGTTGTTGAGGTCTGAAGTTCACCCATCTGATGATGTATTCTTTCCTTAGAGTAGCCTCAAGCTAGCCTGACATGTTTCTCGGATTAGCATATAACAAATTTAGGCGTGCCAGCTGGTTGAGCTCAAAACCAGGGAGAGTCTTTAGATCATGTGGATATTTGAAGTACTCTATCCCCTTCTCCCTCTTAACATCATAAACGTTAAGATCCTTAAGATATGCCCATGCAATAATCTTGTCCTACACCTTTAGATGTTTCTTGACCTTGTAGAGCTTGGTGTAGGCATTTGGCTTTTGAGCAGTGTGTTGGGCTCGTATCTCAGCAAAACAAGCTGCCCATTCAGCCTTCTTTATATCAACATCAGCGTCCGAGGCTTGGGCTTGGCTTTCATTTTTCTTTGTCTCTTTTTCCATCTCATCCAGTTTGTCGAATGTAGCACTGCTGAGAGTGTCACCCAAGTTGGGGATCACATTGCCTTCTCAGTCAGTGTACTCTGGATAGTGCTCAGCTGTGACATCCTCAATCACTATTTCATCTATGTTGTTTATCATCATCACTTGTCATATCAAAAGTAGGCGCATCTTTGACAATCTCGTTTGGATTTAGCCTGAACATCTTCGCAAGTTGCTCATCAGTCAGGTCGTGTATGAATTCTCCTTCTTCGGGAGTGTAGCTCACCGACCTTCTGACAATCCCTTGCAAATCAAGAATTATTGTGAATTGAGACTTGATTTGCTGAAGGGGAGCAATATCATATTCATCTTGCTGAGATGTTTGATCTGCTTGATTTAAACATTAAAAAGGCATCAATCATTAGTAATTAATCAAGACATTCAAACATTAGATAAAGATATATAAACATTAATTACATATTTGTAATACAAGATTCAAGTACAAAAGTTTTCAAATACATAAACATCTAATCATTACTTTTGTCTTGAATCGCAGGCTTGTCAGCAGGAGGGGCGGAGGATGATGCTCCTTAGTCTTGTGCTTTCTTTGTCCTCCTTTCTTGACCTTGAGCTAAGGCTAATGTAGCTGCATCACCTTCTTCATCATCATCTCCTCTCTTCTTTCCCCTTGACCCTTCATCATCACTGTTATCTTTGTCATCAGACTCATCGTCATCACCATCATCATCATCATCTTCTCCATCACATTCTCTGATCTTCAAAGGCTCCTCTTTTGATCCTTTAAGTCTAAGCATGATTTTCTTGTTTTTGGACTCCAACTCCTCAATCCTCTTAAATGATTGATCATTTTGAATCTGAAGTTGGGTAATCTGCTGAGCTTGCTAGGTAATCTGATGTGCTTGAGCAGCATTGAGTTCCACAAGTTGACTTAGCTGTGTAGCTCTTTGCTCATCAACGGCTAATAGCTTCAGCACCATCCGGTTTAGTGCAGCTAGTTGTTCCTCTACCCTAATGAAGGGTAGAGTGGGTCTGGTGGTGGAGGTAGTATGGGTTGAGGGACCTGCTTGGTGGCTGGTGGTGGTAGTGGTGGAAATGGTGAATATAGGTGGTGGGATAGGAGTGGATGGTGAAAGGGTGGTTTTAGTAGTAGTGGTTGGGAGTGTGGTAGTGATGGTCGGGGGTGTGATAGTAGTGGTAGATGTGGCAGTGGTAGTGGATGCGGTCAAAGTAAATCTAGGCCTCATACCCTTTTTGCCATAAGGGTGAGCCATCCTCTTCTTTCTGGAGCCCTTAGAGATAGAGGCTCCCCCTTGGCTATTGGGCTGGTTCGGGGTGTACGAAGGATCTGTATCAGCAGTAGCGGCATCCCCGGACTCACCCTAGCGTCCACCAACCGCCTTGAGCCCTCTCACAGTGGCTACGACCCGGCTCTCCATCTTCCGTACCAGAGGCTCCTCGTCCGACTCCTCCTCCTCATCCATTTAAAAATTAGGGTGGATTGGAGCCGGCTCGGGTCCACCCGGACCATCACCTCCTTGACCATCACCATGGTCATCATCGTCAGAGTCATCGAAGGGTAGAGCAATAGGCTCAGAATCTGAGTCACTGTCGTCATGACGCCACTTCCTCCTAGCTGGCGGCACATAATCGTCCCGGGCCAGATGCCCAAACAGTCTCCTTATCGGGGGCTTCACTTGCTTGCCCTGGTATACCTTAATCCTCCCGAGGGTGGTGTCATCCATTACCTCTAGTATAACTGCATCCTCACTCTCCTTAGGCAGCGAAGGAAGCTTCTAGTCTATGATCATTTGAAGGAATCGGGGGTTCATGCAGAAGCCTTCCTTGCCTTTGGCTTCTATATTCTCGACCCAGTAAGTGAATATCATCCGTGAGAAAATGAACGGATGGTTCAGTACCAGAGCTACGTAAGCATTCTGGATTCGGTCTGACATCTCATCAAAGCCTCCCTTCCTTGAGGCTATGCACTTGAGCAGCACATGGGTTAAATACTTGAACTGGGGGCATAGGTTGCTCTTGTTGAGCACACCTGCGTTTGTGTCCCCCGCGTACTTAGCCCGAAGAAAACAACCTCGAACTGTCAGTGGATGCAGTCTAGTTGGGCAGTCACCATCTTTTCCCAACTCTAACACCCTCCTCAGATCTTCCTCACTGATCTCATTCTCCTCACCAAATATGGAACTCCAAATACGATGCGGTTCAGCAGACCTGTCGACTATATTGCTTTCCCAGAAAACCTGCAGAATCGATTGATATGGTGTGCACGGGGTAGATATGGCCTTGAAGATCATTAATCTCCGTAGGAAGGTAATAATCCCAGCAAAATTAGATGCATTCCGGGAGGTGACGTCCAGATGCGCGCAGAGGTTATGCTTTGTGCTCATAGTCGGTCGTATGGCCTTCACTCGGTCGCCTAGCCCTAGCTGATGCAAAATGCAGTTCATCCCGAACCCAATCTGCCATTTTCGAACTCCAAGCTCACCCAAACTCATTCTAAGCTAAATCAACCATCCTAAACCTTAGTAATGCATACCACAGCACCATTCAAGCACACACAAGCCTGGAAACAAACTCCAAACGCATCACACGCAAATACATATAAATGGGTCAAACACACACACATACAAAAACGGGTTTCAGATGTGTTCCAGCCCTAAAATCTACAAAAACGTTTAAAAGAGGGGTCCTAGAACTCACACAAACAACACCGAGAAGTAGAGCTTCGATTGGACCCGTTACACGATGATTTTGCTCTCTTGAATCAACTCGAACCAACCTTTTTCTCTTTTTTCTCCCTTTCTTCTTCTTCTCTCTTTTCTTTGCTGACAATTTGGGTGTGGGGAGAGGGTAAGGGCTGCCCTCTCTCTTCAAATACTTCAATTCACCCAACTTTCTCTCGTTGGAGAGTTTGGTCCCTCGACTTTGGACTTTATTTCTTTCTCTTCTTTCGTCGGCTTCAAAGAAAATATCCGGTTGTTACAAGTCCACCCCCCTTATATAGGTTTCGTCCCCAAAACCTGTTATTCCTCGAATAAATGTGGGTAATACAGCCTCATTTCTTCCTCGGTCTCTCACGTTGACTCGGATCCCTTCCTGTGCTTCCATTGTATACGCACAAGAGGAACTACTTTATTTCTCAGCCTCTTCTCTTTTCGATCGATGATTGCCACTGGTTGCTCCACATAATTGAGCCGTTCGTCTACTTCGATATCCTCCAGTGGAACAATCATATCTTCATCTGCCAAGCACTTTCTCAGATGAGATACATGGAATGTCGGGTGAATTCCACTTAACTCATTCGGTAACTCCATTCTATAGGCCACCTCTCCTACTCGAGCGATGATTCGGAAAGGCCCTATATACCTTGGGCTCAACTTGCCTCGCTTTATGAATTGGATAATACCCTTCCAAGGTGAGACCTTCAACATAACCTGGTCACCCACCCTGAACTCAATTGGTCTGCGTCGTTTATCAGCATATGACTTCTGTCTATCTTTGGCTGCCTTCATGAAGGCTTTGATCTTTTCAAGCTTCTCAGTCGTAGCCTCGATCACCTCGACGCTCCCTAGTTCTTTTTGACCAATATCACCCCAACAGATGGGCGTTCTGCATCTCCTAACGTATAGCATCTCATAAGGTGGCATACCAATGCTGGCATGATAACTGTTGTTGTATGAGAATTCGGGTAACGGTAGGTGGTCATCCCAACTTCCCCTAAAATCAATCACACATGCCCGAAGCATGTCTTCCAATGTCTGAATGGTCCTCTCGGACTGACCATCCTTCTGGGGATGATAAGCCGTGCTAATATGTAACCTCGTCCCCATAGCGTCGTGGCATTTCTTCCAAAATTTAGATGTAAACCTGGTGTCATGATCAGACACAATAGACACCGGTACACCGTGACGAGTTACAATCTCCTTGATGAAAAGATCTGCCAACCTCTCAGATGAATATGTCTCGTGGATCGATAGGAAGTGAGAACTCTTTGTCAGACGGTCAATAATCACCCATATGGTATCATACCCTTTCAGGGTACGCGGCAGCTTCGTAATGAAATCCATGGTGATATGCTCCCACTTCTATTCTGGTATATCCAAAGATTGAATCTTCCCATACAGCTTTTGATGCTCGGCCTTCACTTGTAAGCAAGTAACGCATTTACTCACATACTCCACCACCTCATGCTTCATACCAGGCCACCAATAGTCCTTCTTCATATCTTGGTACATTTTCGTTGCACTAGGATGAACAGAGTATCGAGTCTTGTGAGCTTCATCCATGATCTTCATGCGTAGATCCCCAAAACGAGGAATCCACACTCGTCCAAATCGGGTTTTAACACCAAGTGTGTTTTCCCCCAAATCCGTAGCCAGACCTCTCATTCTTTCCGTGTTAAGATGATCTTCCTTCAATGCCTCATCTTGAAACTCTTTAACTTGCTTCATCACATCAGTGGTCATGATTAGCTTATACGCTTTCACCCGAATCGGCTCGGGCCTCTCTTTCCGACTAAGGGTGTCTGCCACCACATTGGCCTTCCCCGGATGGTAGTGGATCTCACAATCGTAATCCTTATAAGCTCAAACCATTGTCTCTGCCTCATCTTTAGATATTTTTGCTCAAAGAAGTACTTCAAGCTCTTGTGTTCGGTGAAAATGGTGCACTTCGTCCCGTAAAGATAGTGCCTCCAAATCTTTAGTGCAAAGACTACGGTTGGTAGCTCCAAGTCTTGAGTAAGATAATTGACCTCATGAACCTTCAACTGTCGAGATGCATTGGCTATAATCCCTCTCTGCATTAGTACACACCCCAACCCCGAGTAAGAAGCATCAGAATAAACCACCAGATCTTCACTCCCATCGGGTAATGACAGAACCGGAGCTTGGGTCAGCCTCGCCTTTAATTCCTCGAACGCCTTCTCTTGAGCTTGACCCCATAGAAACTTCACATCCTTCCGGGTCAACTTAGTTAGTGGAGAAGTGATCTTAGAAAAGTCTTGGATTAATCTTTTGTAATAGCCCGCCAAACCCAAGAAACTACGAATCTCAGATGGCGTCTTTGGAGACTTCCACTGCATCACCGCCTCCACCTTTTCCGGGTCCACCATAATGCTGTCAGGATTCACCACATGACCCAAGAATTGAACTTCGCGCAACTAGAACGCGCACTTGGGGAATTTAGCATACAACTTCTCCTTCCTCAACGTCTCCAACACCTCCTGAATATGACTGGCATGTTCATTCTCGCTATTCAAATAAATCAGGATATCATCAATAAACACGATCACAGATTTATCCAACATTGGCCGACACACACGGTTCATCAGATCCATAAAAGCAGCTAGCGCATTGGTCAAACCAAAAGGCATGACAAGAAACTCGTAGTGACCATAATGTGTGCGAAAAGCTGTTTTAGGGATATCCTGCTCCTTCACCTTCAACTGATGATAACCAGATCGAATCTCTATCCTTAAAAACCAACTCCTTGAAGCTGATCGAACAAATCATCTATTCTCGGTAAGGGGTATCGGTTCTTCACTGTCAACTTGTTCAGCTCACGGTAGTCAATACACATTCTCATACTACCGTCTTTCTTCTTCACAAACAGGACCGGAGCACCCCAAGGAGAGATACTCGGTCTAATGAACCCCTTATCAAGCAGCTCTTGCAACTTCTCCATCAACTCATTCATCTCGGAATGAGCCAACCGATACAGTGCCTTGGCAACAGGTTGGGCACCTGGTACCAAATCAATCTGAAACTCGATCTCTCTGTCAGGTGGTACTCCTGATAAATCTTTTGGGAACACGTCTGGAAAGTCATGCACAACTGGTACATCAGACAGTTGTGGTGTCGGCGTATCCACATCCTTTACATAAGCCAAGTAGGCGCTACATCCACGCCTCATACACTTTCCCGACACCGCCATTAAGATCACTTTCGGGATCGTCGTGATCCGATCCCCATAAATCGTCACCAAACTCCCCTCGGGCGCTGTCAGACAAATCCTCTTCTTGCGACACACAATGTTCACCTCGAAGTCCGCTAACAAATCCATCCCAAGAACCAAATCAAAACCACCTAAGGTTATCACAAATGGTCTCACAGGAAATTTATGACCTTCTAGCTCCACATCACAATTCTCTATCATCGGAAATCCTTGTAGACTTACCTATGGTAGTTTCTACATCAAAGGGCGCATCAACACATCTACTACTAAGAGGAAGCTTAGGATAGAAAGCAGCAGAGATAAAACTTTTACCGGCACTAGAATCAAATAACACAGAAGCTAAAGTTTGGTTCACTAGAAACGTACCAGACACAACATCAGGGTCTGTCCTAGCTTCCTCCTGTGTCATAGTGAATGCCCTAGCTCTCGCCCTTGGTCCTTCACTCCCCGTCTTCTTCACCCCGGAACCCTCAGCCCTCGACTTCTTGCAATCTTTACTCATATGGCCACTTTCCCCACAGTTAAAACACCTCACAACCCTGCAATCTCTGGCCATATGACCTGGCTTCCCGCACATGAAACAGATGTTTAACCCCCTGCTACCCTCATCTTGGACAATGTTGTCCCACTAGCATAAAGCCGAGTACACAAAAGAATGGGCAGCAAACTTTAATTTCTGATCCTCCCGGCACTCGCTGATATTTAACACAAATCCCATTTCTCTCACCCATCGGTGAGCCGCAGTAGCAGTGCCGTTACCATCAAAAGTAGGGGGCTTGTATCTTTGAAACGCCCCATAATTATAGCCTCGTGTCAGCTCCTGCATAGGCTCTTCTTCCTCCTCCTCTCCTTCATCATCCGAGAGAACCGTTTTAGGCTTTGGTTGCTCCCGTCCCCCGAGGACATATTCCTCTCTTTCCTTTCCCCTTCTTGTACAACCTTGATAACTTCGGTCACTACAGACGGTAAGATTGTCTGCATGACCTGATGCACCTCTTCAACCACCGCCTCTTTCACTGAGGCCCTCAAGCTTGCACTCTCATTACCACCCTCCAGATGAGGGGTCTCGGGTTATTCATGAACCACCTTTTCAACTTTGGGTCTTCCTCTTGTGACCCGTGGTCCAACACCATGTCCACCACCACCTCTACCACGAGAGGCTTTCGAAGATCTACCACTGGCCATTCACACGCACACTGAATGATTCAAACACCTACATAATCATTCAAGGAAACTGCTCAGTTTATGTCAAGTATAGTAAGTCCCTAATTACAGTGGCCAGTTGTGATTAACCACTTACTTTACTCTTCATACCCCAAGCATTACCTGTCCTGACTACTTCAGTATTTAAATCTACAAACAACACATAAACACATACCATGCGCACATAATATCGGTTAACATTAAGGAAAATACCTGATGGCACGCAGCTACTCAGATTGGCATCCATTCCCTTTCCGTGTTATTCTTAGTTTAAGTTAAGGTTTATTTTGAAAATTTACCCAATTCACTTAAACTTTGGCTCTAATACCAACTTGTAAGGCCCCGTTCCAGGGACGCTTACAGCTGGTCGTTCATCGCACACAAAACATACATTTTCATTTATCTTACGTAAACATTGCAGCGGAAACATTCAAAAATGACATTTCATTTCATTAAAATAGCTTTTACAAAATAATACATCATTAACCAGTTACAAAAAACATTGTTGCATTACATCACAATTCTAAGGTCAAGGGATTGAAGATCTGGATGTTTGTGCATCAAATCTCAAGAAAGGAGCAACAAATCCAGGTAAGAATCGACCTCTAAACTCTTCTGTAGGTCTAACCCGGATTTTAGGATTTTGGGGTTTGAAAAGTTTCAAAGAAACACATAAAGGTCAAATTTTTACGTATGAAAATGTGTAAAAAGTTTAGATATGGTTTCATGGATGGTAAACCAAGGATTTGGACGTAAAAAGTTAAGATTTTGGGTTAAAAACGGGATGGTTCGTCATTTTTATTCAACCAGCGAAACTGTGCCCCCGATCAACGAAACTGTGCACTCATCCAGCGAAACTAAGAGAAGTTCCAGCGAAACCACAGTTTCGTTGGGGCGAAATACAGTTTCGCTGGGGCGAAATACAGTTTCGCTGGGGCGAAACTGTGTACCCATAGATACGGCGAAACTAGGAAATTCCAACGAAAGTTGGGCGCACTTGACAGCGAAACTGTCGTGCGAAATTACTGGCAGCGAAACTGGCAGCGAAATTGCTCAAAAATGACCTTTTTGAGTGTGAACTTATTTGCAGGTTGTGTAGTGTGATCCTAGCCTAGAGTGCTTAGTTTAGAGGTTACTCACATTATCCAGGATAGTTCTAGATCCCCTTAATTACAAGCTTTTCCATGTTTTTGGGACTATTATGCATAGTAAACCTAAGGTTTTCAAGGCCAGGGTTGTTGCCCCTTGGACCCCACTAGGGGCTGCTGCCCCTAGGACCTCGCTGTTAGGGGCTGCCGCCCCCGAACCCCCGCTGTCCCGTAGTGGATTGGTAATGTTTTATGATGACTAGTACTTGGCATGCTGTGTACTTATTAAGTTAAGTATTATATATTAAAGTGAAAGACGATATTAAAGAGAAGTGGAACTTAATGAATGTTACCCCCGGGCCCGTATGACGATGAAAAGTCTTGCAAGCACTATGATAGACTTCACTTATGTGAGTTTGATTTATGATGATGGATCCGTATTCATGAGCGGGTTATGTGCCTTGCAGTGTGGATCAACTGTCGGGGGTTAGCTATCGTTTTCATGTGTACCGAAAGGGATTGGCATTTGTTGTCAATCGAAATGGAGCTCTTGCTTTGTGCAATCTCGTTTATGATAAAGTGAAAGATATGAATGAATGAAAGATAATGAACATGCTTATTATGATGAAATGTATGTATTACGTATCTGTGGTCATTATATGAAGGATAAAGTTATATTTTCTTATTTACCTAAAACTAGAACTCACTCAGCAAAGCTGACTTTCATGCTTAATAGTTGGCAGGTAAGTGCTGATGCTGAGGATGGCACCGTGGAGCTACTTGGGGATCTATAGATGGCATTTCTGTTTATGAAATTTTATTTGTAATTTAAGAACAAGTATTGTGTTTTGTTTACAATTAAAGGACAAATGTATGAGTACGATATGGTTTCTACATTTTAAATGAATGTCTAATTAATTCCGCTGCAATGTTTTGTTATTAAACTGATTTTATGCAATGATTAACCAACTGTGAGGCTTCCCGGGAACGGGGCCTTACAGTTAAAGCCATTATGATTGCTGCATAATCTTTGTCATCTAGCTCAAACCTTTTCATATCCTCCTTATCCCACAAGTTTTCAGGTTTCTGAACCATCTCTCCCTTTTCATTCTTATACACTGGGATATAAGGACCATATTTGATTGACCTCCACATCCTAGGTTCAGTGTATATAACATGATTCTCGAACCTATAAGCCCAGTCTGCATAATCATCTTCACTAAAAACTCTTGGTGGCTTGTTCCCGGTGCCAATTTCAGTGTCTAAATGAAGAGAGGCAATAAGATTCTTCAAATTAGGTGTTAAGGCAGACATAGTGTTGAAATTGATCAAATATCTTCAAAAGATAATTCTGTCGCAAAAGTTCTAATTCGCGCGAAAATTCTAGTTCGCGCGAAAAAACTTTTCGAGCCAAAAACCTTCTTCAATCGCACGAACTGACAGAATAACCACCTGTGCGAAAATACCTTTTCGCGTGCGAAAATTCAGAATCTTTTCACACACAAACGATTTTTTTAAGTGTGATTTTAACAACTTTTCTTCACCAAATCACAGATCAAGTTCAATTATGTTCATTTTCAGTCAATTTTATCAGTTTTCATTCACGTTTTAATCAAATTTGGATTAAAATTCAATCAAAGTGTATGAATTCTGTTCACAATGATCAATATCTTCGAATTTTGAGCAGTACAACCGCACAGAATCGAGATTTCAAGTATCAAGCTATGAAAATTGATCAAAAGCTTCTTCAAATCTTGGTTCTAGAGCCTATTGCTCTGATACCAATTGTTAAACTCAGTAAATTCCCAAGAAGAATAAACCAAGATCTCAATCTCAAGAATGCGGAATGTAATTGAGATTAGAAGAAGAAACATGAATTCAAAACATAAATGTCATTCAATTGATAATCAGAATGATTATCAATCTTGTGCGAATAGCACAGAGTGATTACAAGCGAAAATAAGAAAATTAAGAACTACTGCTTAGAACTGATTACAAAAACGAAAGAAATCAAACTATTTATACTAATAACAGGATTCTCGCGCGACAACTACTTTTCGCGTGGAAGACCTTTTCGCGAGACAGCATCTTTCGTGTGACAATCTTTAGAAATCCATCTTTATTCAATCTTTAATTGTTTTTTCGAGCCTTTGATATTCCTCTACAAATTCTACGGTGTATTTAGATTCTAAAGCAGAGGGTATATCAGTGAAAAGATTACAGAACTTTAAGGACACGAAACTTCTATCGGCTCCAGTATCGAATAGTACCGTAGCAAACAACCATTAACAGAGAACGTACCAGTAACAGTTGTGGGATCATTTAGAGCCTCACCTGAGCCAATGACGAAGGCTCTCCCCTTGGCTCCATCTTTGTTGCCGCCATTACCAGTACCATTGCCACCGTTATTGTTATTACCGTTGTTGTTGTTGTTGTTATTGTTGTTGTTGTTGCCATTACCATTTCTCCTTAGTTGTGGGCAGTTTCGCCTGTAATGCCCTTCTTTCCCACATTCAAAACAACCTTTGGGAGTTTCCTGAGGTTGTTGTGACCTCCTTACCAGCTCACCACGACAATCCTTAGCAGCATGTCCAATTTTTCCACAGCGTTGACACTTGAAGTTATCACACCTTCCCACAT
>BJCM01037803.1:54308-65143 GCA_018326385.1 Flaveria bidentis | reverse complement strand
GATGGCATGTCATTAGAGATCAAGGCATTAAAGACATTTATACATGGCAAGATATGTTTCAGTTGCCTCTGCATGACCTCTTTGATATGAGAAGACACTTTGACAGCCTGAAGGATCCTGATCATCTTATGAAGAAAGGAATGGTGATCATCCTAATGAGGAGTGCTAATATCTGAAAGTGTTTTGGTAGCATCAGCCTAGGGGGAGTTTGTAGAGATTAATGAAGAGGCTGATGCAACCTAAACATCTTAAGTCTATCCTGCATGCTACACAAGTGCATTAAAGAAAAAACTTAGGAAGTTTCACACATGAAACATAAAAACATACTCTAAGTGTGAAATCTTCCGAAGCCAAGACCAATATCTTCCAAAGCCAAACATGAAGTCTTCCGAAGCCTGAGAGACAAAGTCTTCCGAAGCTTCAAGTTCATGAAGACAGATTTCTTCCGAAGACTTTTAGTAACATGCTTTATCTGATGTACTGTTCCATAAAGCTGGACCCCTTTCCGCTGCAACTCTGCAAGTCACCAACTTACATGGTTCGGTGAAAGGTCCATGCTTTTGGTAACTGTACATTGAGGTCTTGAGTCTGTAACTTTCTACTTTATGTACTTTATCCTTTTTGTAGTAGAAAAGGATGTGAGCTATGGCATGTCATAGTCACAAGTCAAAAGGCAATCTGCCTTTTGACTCTACAATTGATTTTGTTTGTGTCTAGTCAATTGTATCCAGCTGGCTTTCAAAGTATAACCGGCTATAGGCTGTAGTATAAGTATCTCATGTTCTTGTATCTTTTAAAATATGCTTTGTAACACTTGTAATAGAACATAGAGAAGGCAATATACTGCATTTTTGAAAACCATACACTTGTGTTCTTTGTGTTCTGTCTCTTGCATTACTTGTGTTCTTAGTATCTAAACACTTGGTTAATCCAGTTTACTGTTTGATTAAAGTTTAGTTAAATCTCCTCTTTGTGTTGTTGTGTTGTAACTAACCCTTCAACGATCCTGCAGTCATAGAAGCCCAATTGAAAACATTACTTTCACGTCCAAATCCAAGTTGTATATATGCATGTAACATTACAAATTCATTTACGTGCCTTCGCTTGTAGCTTTGATTGTGTTGAGGCTAACCTAATATGTACTGCATACAAATTGAAATCGGAGGCCCTTCAAAACTTGGGGCCACAGGCTGATTGCTTCACCCATGTAAAGGAAGGGTGATCGTGTGTACCAATGTTATTAGGTTCGAATCAGATCGGCCGGTTGAACCGAGATTCGGTTGGGCCACCGGTCCAATCCACCCCAACTCTTTTCTTTCTTCAAGAACCGGTTCGGTGATTGAACCGACAACCAGTTCTGATCGGATTTTCAATTTTTTTATTTTAGTGGGTTTAAATAGTAGGTCGGATGATGAATTTTAGTGTTGAATATACAATTATTGTTAAGTTTTATATATAACTATAGAATATACATTTATACTTATATTAAATTATACATACGATATAAATATATCTATATATACATATAACTATGACGTCATCTAGATTTTAAATCCGGTCCGACCAGTCGACCTGTCTCTTTTGCTATTTGATCCGTTTCTGAGGATGAAGGAAACGAAGAATGATCAAAGCCCAATAGAAGGCATTATGGAGGGAAAGAAACGTAAGCCCATTTAATCAAGTTTATAGCGTAATAGCCAGCTACTTTAAAACAGAACTAGCCCATTTAAAAAGAAATCACGATTTTAAGATAAAATAAAATAGTTAAATCTGACTAGTCAACATTTCAATACATATAAAAATAATGACACATATCAAACTAATGTAACAAATTTAGTATTATTTAGAACGGCATGTTTCTAACTATAACTATGTTTTTTCAATTACAACTGTTTGTGACCTGAAACATAATTACATATTTTATAAATGATTAGTTATAACCTGAACTCATTCTGTCTTTTTACCTTATTCAACCTGCCCAGTTGGTCGGGTTTATATAAAACATCATAAAACCATGTTATTTTTTCAATTTAAATCAAAAGCACTTCATTTCGGTTAAAACATGCAAACCATTTTTCTAATTTTGCTCTCTAGATCAAATTTACTTCATTTTAGTTTTTATGTCATGACGTTTCTTGCTTAATGTAATGGTGAGTATAATTTTTCAAGTACATGATACCTTATGATCTTCTGATGTAGAAGATAAACTAATAAAGAAACAACTTTAGGTATTTAACTGATATACCATAGTTTTAACCTAATCTAAAAAAGGTAAAACAAAACGTTTAATAATTCCATGTTACTTTTCCTAATACAAAAAAGATTTCGAATAAGTATATAAATATAATATAATTAAATTAATATGGAGTAACCTAGAGTCATGACCTAATAATATTTTGATATTGACCTCTTCTTTTGATGGAACTTATTTTTATTTTATTCAACTAATCACAACTTTATAAAATCGTTGTGTCACTTCTATAATAAATAACTAATAGATTTGGTTATCATATTGAGCGTCTTGGGAGCCCATCTTGATGAAAATCTAAGCGCTAGAGACATCCTCAAAACATCAGGGTCCAACATATTGAATACTATTCATTTATTCATATAATTTGTTGTTTTATGTGTGTTAAGATGGGTTTTCATGTATTTACTTTCGTAATTAGTAATCACATTGTTGGTTGTTTATTCGTTAGGTGTCGTTACAAGCCTTTTTACACATAAAGTGATAGATAAGTCTATGAAAAAAGTTGTTGTTAGTAAACAAACTATGAAATTTTAATGGTTAATCAAATACCACATGTGATGCATAAACACAGGTTACAAGTATTTTTATGCGTCAATGCATTTTCTTTAATAAACGTTATCTTTTTCGGATAAATTCGAGTCAATAGTAATATTCTCCATAGCATATTATTTAATATATCTTATATAATTTAATCAATAGAGTTAATCATTTAAAAAGTCTTGGAAAGTAACTTTCATAAACAGATACGTGGACTAAATACAATAAAAAATTATAAAAAAATTATTGTAGTTTTATATTACTCCACTTAGCACGATGCCAAACGCAACTTGGAAAACCCACGAAATTTCCACAACTAACGAGACATGCTTCATGTCGCCAAAAGTGTCGTTTGACTTTGACTAACCAAATACGGGAAACAACATATATAAAAATTAGAAGCGATAATACAAGAAAAACAAGATACCAACATCATATGCATTAAATAATGGAAAATTACGAAATTAGTCATTTGACCGAACCAACTTAACCAAATAACTATTGACTTTTGGAATTACGAAATTATACATTTGATTTTGACCGTCGCCAACGGCGAAGAAAAGTCATGATCCCTCGCCCATATGGCAAGACTTCTCCCACGTGACAAGACTTCTCCTCGCCCACGTGTAAACTAAATTTTATTAAAAGGAAAAGAAAAATAAAATAAAATAAAATAAGGTTGGCGAGAGACACAAATCCCTAGGCGAGAGATGTGACAAGCACCTCGCCGAGTCAGCGAGGGGTACGCTCCCCGAGGGCGAGGAGAGAGCCTAGTCAGCAAGGGTTCCTTTATCCTAGGCGAGAGAGATGTCTTGTCAGACGAGGGGCAAGTCCAGTCAGACAAGAGGCAAATCTTGTAAGGCGAGGGGTGCGTGAAACGAGGCGAGGATTTGACCATTATCTTGCATAGTCAGCGAAGGTTTCTTACACTTTTTTTAATAATTTAAAAATAAAAATAAGAATCACTACATTTTTTCTAGATAAATAAAAACATGTCTAACATATTTATCTTTTAATGTTAAATATTGTTTGGAGAATTTTAAGAAGGTTGAGAAGAATGTAAGACAAGTCAGCGAGGGTTCCACGTGGGCAAGGGATTATGTCATATCCTCGTCGGGCACGCTTTTTTATGGCGAGGGATTCCCATAATCCCTCGTCACGTCAGCAAAGGATGACATGTGACGGGCTTTGATTGGTTGTTTTTTAAACTTCAAAACTGATTGGTTATTTTGATAATTCGATTTGATCAATTGATCAATTTGGTAATTTTCTCATTAAATAAACGTTTGAAAAAATAATTGGTGAAGTCTTGTTTAATAAAAGTTTGTAAAATAAGGTACATATCTATATCATATACTATATAATTAAAACAACATTATAGGGATACGTTGCAACTTATAATAAAATTTAAAATTTTGTTTTTTTTCTTTCTCTTCTATTAAATAAAAATAATTATAAAATGAGAAAAAAAATAATTAAGTATCCAAAAAATAAATCTTCTTATTTAATTATTAAAAAATTATTAAATTACAAGATTTTTATTTATATCTTATTTTAAAATATAATTTTATAATTCTTGATTTTTATTATTTGTTATTTGTAATTTTTTAAATTTTCATTATATATTATTTTATTAGTCGTTGATTACATGTAATACATGAATTTCTAACCTAATGTATTTAATACAGATATGATTTTAATAAATTTGTTAAACATAAAATTGATTGTTTACATAATTAGATTTTTAAATAAACTTCTTTATTAATTGTAACAACTATAAAATTAAAGTTGTAGTCTAACTAATTTATATTGTACTAATTACCAATTTTGTTTGTGCATTGAGGTTGTATCTTTGGCTTAATAATTGTTTTTGCAATTTTTTTATGCATAATAGTATTGCATCTTATGCTTAAGATGATTTTTTTAAAAAAAATTGATTTTTTAATTTTTAACCCAAAGTTTTTTCATCTTTTTCAATATGACCTTACAAAAGTTTGATTTTTTTACTTCTAACCCAAAACTTTGCATCTTTTGTAATCTAACTTTATAATTTTTTTACTTTCAACTTTCTTCCCTTATACTTTTCATTTTTCGCAAATTTTTGTTTTACGCTTTGTTCTAAAAATTCAAGTTACCATGGCCACCATATATGGTTCAACATTTTTATGTTTCGTTTTACATTTCGTTCTAAAATTTGCAAGTTAACACAACGTAACATGCGTGTATGGTTTAACGTTTTTACGACTACTTTTTTTCTCCGTTAACAGGTTTTTGTAGCAATGCAGGAGTCCTAGATCGACTTAGTTATACTCTCTATGTTTTACGTTGGTGGTTGTTGGCAGTGATTTGACATTGTGCTATTTGACACAGTTTACGGCCCCGCCACAACGCGGGAGCTTAATTTTAGATTGTGTTATTTACAATCAATATTATCCGATTACTTTTTTGTATTATTAAAATACAATTAAGGTATTTAAATTCATAAAAGACTGGTGAGAGTCGTCATGGATTCCCCAGGCTTCCACATCAGATCTTTTTTATATTTCCCTATTTTGCGTGGAAGCGTCTCAGTTTCCCCCCGTTCCCCTATTTGACAAAGAAAAAAAGAGAAAACGAGCGGTGAAGCCCGGTGAAAACCATACGTTGGGACATTTTTTTCTCTCTGGGTCCAAGGAGTAAACAATAACACTAGGGGTGTAAACAAGACGAGCCGAGCCCGAGCTCGCTTAGGCTCGAGCTCAGCTCGTTTTGATTTTAGAAAGCTCGTTTGTAGTTTTCATTCTAAAGCTCGAGCTTGGCTCGTCATAAATTTTTCAAAGTTGAGCTCAGCTCTGGCTCAGCTCGTTTATTGTTAAATTATTAATTTTTTTTAGTTTTTTGTAACTATTTTTATAATTATTTAAAATAATAGTTTTTTATATAACATTACATATATAATATTTAATTATTTTTTAATCATAATATTATTATTTATATAAATATATATTTAATATATAAATAAAAAAATCATATAAACAAAAAACTCGTTTAGGCTTGCAAGCCGGCTTGAGTTCGATATCAGAAGCTCGGGCTCGGGTTTGTTTAGTAAGTGAGCAATGATATGATATGGAGCCCGTGCTCGAGCTCGTTTAAACTTGGTTCAATCTGAGTTTTTTTCGAACCGATTCTGAGTAGCTAGCGAGTCGTCTTGACTCATTTACACCCTAAATAACACTTGACCAATATCTTCTCTCAAACCCTTCTCTCAAGCAGACATCATTCTAGGGTGTTTATTTATTAGTGTTTCAAATGTTTTTTTAACAAATATGTGGGTTTTGGGTTAGTTCAACCTTGTTAGATCTTTGTTTGAATTGTGGTTTTCTATATGGTAATTGGTATCATAGTGTTAGTTTCTTAGTTTACTAGTTCACTAAATCAACTTATGAATTTCTTGATATTGTATGTATAGTTTTAGCCGATGGATTTTTTATTTAGTCGATTACTTACAATTGTCTTACAGTATGTGTTTCGACTTGAGAATCCCTTGATCTTACCAAACTAATCAATATCTATGTTATTCTTGTTTAAGTCGTGAACAATGTCCATGTACTTTGGCTTGACCATATTATTCAAGTTGAAGTTGTAATTGAATTACATATTTCCCCTACAAATATCATCAATTACATATATTCTCAACTAGAAAATTTGATTACATATATCTTTTTGTAAAATTTAGTTAATTAGATATATACTCAAATTAAAAGTTTAATTACATATATCACCTTCTAAAACTTAGTTAACTACATATATACACAAATTAAAGTTTAATTACATATATCCCCTTCTAAAACTTAGTTAATTACATATATACATAAACTAAAAGTTTAATTACATATATCCGTTTTATTGAACACAAAAAATACATATTTATCCATTTGATTATATTTATTGAAAATAACTTATATAATTAGTATTTTACACGTATTTTTAAACTATAAAATTATGTTTTTACTTTTTACTAGTTTTTCAAGTTTTGATTGTCTATTAATATTTCTATACTAACATTTTTATGTTTTTTTACCTTTTCATTCTAATTTTTTCAGATTCATGTACGAGATACTTCCAGTCTCATTATTCAACATGATCCAAACACATAATTTTATGTTGCATAATTAGGGTGGAAGTGTCTTGTATATGTACAGAAAAAAATTAGCATAACAAATTAAAAATGAACAAAATTAACATAAAAGCATTTAGTATAAAAATATTAATAAATAATCAAAACTCGAAGAGCAAGTAAAGAAGAAAAAACATAATTTTATAGTTTAATAAAAATAAGAGTAACATACTAATTATATTAGTTATTTTTAATAAAAGTAATAAATTAGGTAAATATGTAATATCTATGTTTAATAAATCGGATATATATAATTAACTTTTAGTTTGAGTATATATGTAATTAACTAAGTTTTAGAAGGGGATATATGTAATTAAGCTTTTAATTTAGGTATATATACAATTAACTAAGTTTTACAGAGGGATATATGTAATTAAAAATTTAAGTTGGGTATATATGTAATTAATGAAGTTTGTAGGGGTGAGCAAATCGGGTAACCTAGCGTGGTTCGTGAACACCCGACCCGATCCGATTCTCGAAAAAGGGAAAAACGAAGACCGATATCGTACCTATTGGATATAAATCGGTACTCGAGTATTTGCAAGATCGGGTATCGGGTAATGTAGGTGATATCGATGACCGACTTTTCAATGGTATGGTATCTCTTGTATTAGATGCACACAAGTTGTTTGATGAAATGCCGCCTAAAAATTGTTAGGTTATATTATCAAAATAAAAAGACATTTAAAGCAAAAATATGAGACACGATTGAATAATCCAACTTACTTGTGATTCGATGTTGCTCAACCGTAGATGTCGAAGATTGAAGATGAATTGGAACAAATCTCCTTTGAAACTTGAAATATTCAATCGATCAATGGGTAGAATAATATAGGGTTGCGATTTTTTTTAAGGGGGGTGATTTTTTTTAGGTTTTTAAAATCAATTGGGCCTTGATTGATCGGGTACCCTACACCAAAGCCCAATCCCGACCCCGAAACCGAAAATCCTTTTAAATTATACCCGATAACCTACTATATAATATAAACCGGGATCGGGTGTCGGGTATCACTAGGTATGATAATCGGTTTTATTCAGGATTTCCAACTTTATACTCACCCCTAAATATATGTAATTCTTCCTAGTTTTTAGTATTATGCGAGGGGCCTCAATTTTAAAAAATAACTTGTATTATTAGTCAAATACATTTTTTTGTTTGGGGTCTAAAAAATAATTAATTATAGTCAAATCCTACTTTAATAAACAAATTTGGGTCTAGATTTATTTTATATGTATAATCTAATTCTACTAAACTATTTTTAACTTGCCACTACTCACCAAAAGGTTCCAGATCACTCATTATTTATAATGACAACATTTTAAAAATGATCTCAAGTTAGTTTTTACTTCATCTTGAGCCTCTAAAATGGTTTAGCAAGTCTTATGATATTATCATTAAGTATACTTAATTTATAAAGGCCGGTAGCTAGTAGAATTGGTCCACTCGACTCTGTTATCATATATCATACAACAAATATCAGTTCTAAATCAAAAATTTGCGATTGGCTTCTTGGTAATAAAAAAAAACTTATTTGCTTATTCCAACAACCCAAATTTGAAATCTTTGGAGCCACCTTGTCTCAGTGTTTTTTTTCAAACTTTTTTAGTATTTTCTTTTTTCTGACATTTTAGATACAACTTATATTAGTTTCTGACATTTTAGATACAACTTATATTAGTTTTCTGTAGATGCATTTCGGTTGTGGCGCCCCACCTTGGTTCGAGTCTAGGGGATGACATATTGACAATTCGTTTTTCTTTGGCGATTTTAGGTTTTGTTCACATGTTTAGTTTCTTACGTTTCGCTTTAAATCTTAGTCATGAAGGAAAAATTTGCCGCTGCATGTGAGAGGGTTAAAAACTTGTTAACCTTAAAAGTTAAAAAGATATAAATAGGGAACTATATCGGGTCATTTTTTGTAAAAAGTGAGACCATTTTGTCTGGACATGAGAAATTGAGAAAAGAAAACCTTATTTGTTGAGATATGAGAAGTACTAAAAGAAAACCACAATATTACTGTCTTGTGTAGAAGCATAATACCAAGCTACGACTTTCGTTTCATATGAAGTAATCGGTTAATTTAACATTGTTAAATGAATAAACTTTAAAAAGTTATATACCATAACAATTTAAAGTTAGGTGAACAATAGTATTTTAGTTTTGGACCATTATAAGGATTTTTTACTTAGTTAAGACTTTAATTTCATAATTTATTATGTATTTGATTTTTTTAGTAATGACATGCCAACTTTAACCGGATTGAGGTGTTATAGGATTACCATTAAGGTACAAACCTATGATAGTTATATTTTTATCTGATAAAACTTTTATATAAAAATTGGAAGGTTAGATTTCTATCTCAAAGCATATAGTCATTCCTCTTTTGAATATCGACCTTTTTCGTCTCTATATTATTTCCTTAGGTAAATATTCAAATTTTATTATAAAATAATCAACACGTCAAATATTAAATATTAACTTAAACTTGATAAATTATTTAACTCACATGAATTTGAATGGATGCAACGTTATTCCATCCTTTCTAACAATTCAGTCCAGCCCTCTAAAACCTTCGAATGAATCACTTACATAATTCCTCACGGTTAGTTGTGTTAGCCCACGGGGTACTCGCACGATAGTGATCTCCCGCAGCCTATTGACTCGCAAACATCATGGTGCAACCATCATTTAAGAACATTTGGGATAGTGGCTTTACCATACCAAAGTTCCCGAAGGGTCGAATCCATTCTAAAACCACTTGTCACAGACTCCTCACGGAAGCATCTTGATTCTTGTGGCGTCCTTCATTGTTAAACGACAAACTTTTCCGTCTTGCTTATCATCAAGGCTCACTTATTCCGTCCAATTATTGCATAAGAATGGTCTCAACTATTGACCCCACCAAGAAATACAAAACATGTCTAGCTAGCATTTCTGGCCCATGTATTTTTTAACGTTGTAGCACTCTTAAAAGTAGAAATTTATGTATACATTTGTTCGAACTCCACGATTGAACACTCGAAAAAGAATATAAAAATGAAAATAAAAACTACGCATTTAAGCATTCCTCTGAACAGTACATGTAAATATGTCAATATATAAGTGGGATACCCCAACTACAGAGAGATTTGTCATTATCTTGAGAAAAAGAACCTTACAATTGATGGATGATATGACAATATTCTAAATTTTTTATCTTTAAACTTTAATTTCATATATTACTTAATATAGAAGTTACTTTTGAGTTTTAAGTCCATATCCATGTCTTTGACATTCAGAGTTCCAAAGACCAAATATGGATACAATCTATCTGTCTTATAGTACTACATATATTATATAATTCTGACTTTACACTATGTTTTATGACACCTTGTTTAGTTATATTAATCATTAGTTTTAATAACCCTTGAATTACACCATTATTATACGTGTTAGTTTTAATAACACATGTATTACATGATTATTATATGTGTTAGTTTTAATAACCTGAGTATTACACGAATTAGTTTAGTTTCTCGTGTATTACACAAGTTTAATATTATTAATTAGAATGAAATTGATTAATTATAAAATGATATTGTAAGACAAAAATGGTTTAAATTAGGTATGAGTAAGAATAATAAGTAATAAACAATGATATTAGCACTTAAACTTTCTTTTATGTTTTTCAGAAAATAAGTCATTTATAAAGGTAAATATATTCAAAAAAAATATTTTTTTCCAAAACAAAATAAAAAATTTGTTTCAAAAAAACTTATTTAAAAAATATTATCTTAAAAAGTTCTTTATTAAAACTCTTAATTTTAATATTTTTTGGTTTATAAAAATTTTACTTTTTAAAAACACCAATTTTATAAATATTTCGTATTTTTTAAAAAAATTAATATTTT
>BJCM01037803.1:31317-54288 GCA_018326385.1 Flaveria bidentis | reverse complement strand
TTTTAGAACATTTCTTATTTTATACAAAATTTTTCCTTCAGAAATAAAACTAATGAAAATTTTTCGTTCTTATTTTATTAAAAATTATTTTTAACAAAAAAATTAAATAAATTATTAGTAATTAACATAATTAATATAATTATTTAACATAAGAGAAAAAGAAAAATTTTGATGAGAAGAAATATGATGCTACAACATTCTCTTATAATTACTCTATAAAAATGAAGATTTTAGGTAAACATATATAAAACACGATAGCATAGAATATAAGATGAACGCCAACTTATAAGGTTAGGGAAAGCAAAATGGATGTGTAGATAAAACATATGGAATTAGGTTCTGTAGGGCCTTATCAATGTGAGATGGTAATTAAATAGCATCAATTTATGTGTTACTATGTTAGTTAGTTACGTATTATACATGTTTTCGGGTTGAATGAAAAATAAATAATTAGATAGAAATTGTTGATAATATGATCCAATTCGTAGGGTAAAACAAAAGATCTAATGTCATGATGTAAAAAAGGTACAAAATATGATTTACATATCTGATATCCGTAACATACAAAAACAAACATGAAACATAATATGATTAATTGTGTGCTTTACTTTTTGAATCATCTTGTAATATAACCTAACCGTTTGTTTACTTTGTGCTCAAACCAATTTAAAAAGTTTTTTATATTCAATAAAGAGGCATTTTTTAAATAATGACACAATGGAACAACTATTCACATTTTAATAAAATTAAATAAAAATATATTAATGAAATTTCAAAACTAATTTTTGTTCAAATCACTATTAAATTGAAAGCCAACATGACTTTATTGATGTTATGTAATTAAATTGTCGTAAATGTATAAATGTTTTATTTTCAAAACAAAGTACAATTAATGGTGATATATAGAAAAACATGATATCAAAAAATTATTTGTTGGAAATAACAGAAGAGAAACTATCAGGTTGAATTTTGATGGGTCTGTAATCATTTAGAATTAAAAGTTGAAAGGTTGAAAAAAATATATATACTTAACATATCTCATAAACAGCAGTTTCAATCGATAATGATTTACATTTTTCTTAAAAATCAACAAATAATTTTTAAGCCCGGTCATCAGGGTAAATCCATTGGCGAAATGTCACCCACACCGTGAACACAGACAACGTTGGTGATCCGGCTCGCTCATCATTCCAAGAGAAACCCACCATCCAAAGGTTCACTGTGTAAAACTCTTTGCCCACTTGATGGATATTGCACCTAGTAAGATTTCAACCCATAACTTCCATTTTGAAAAATAATAAGATGTATCATCCTAAACCAGTTAATCTAGAACTCACTGGCAATGATTTACATTTAACTATTGAAGTAATAACATATTTGAGTATTTAATGTGTAAATATTGCAGATCAAATAAATTAACAGAAAAGTAAACCAAAAACATCAGTAAAAGATATAAACCAATACCATTTACCATAAAGATAAACAAACTAAAAGTAAATGAGAAAAGTTAAACATGATTAAATGCATAGAATCAAATGTGCAATTCATAAAAATAAGAGGCGTAATAAATGTCAGTTTCAGTGGCGGAGATTCAACACTCCTGCGGGGGTGAAGCAAATTTTTTAGGAGGAGGGAAGTTGATATTTATATATAAATTTATACTAACGGGCCAAAAATTAACACTACCTGACTAAAATTTAATACTACCGAAAAAAAAAGAGAGGCGCCGGACCCCAACTATCCTCCACCCTTGGCCAGTTTTGTTAGAAACATCATTGCGACTAGTACTAAAAAGTATGAAAAAACCTTTTTAATCTTTTAGACATAATAAATTTGATGATGAACATAATAAGTGCAATAAAAAATATTATGGTACATCAAATAATCATCCAAATATATAAAAGTTGATTTGACAATAAAAACATTACACAAACCTTTGAGGTTAAGTACAATGACAAATAAATTTTACTTTCTTGCGAGTATAAGACATACTACAAAAAATAAATAATAAATAATACCTAATATGAGACCAAAATTTGGTTGTTGCAATGTAATAAAACTTCACATAGATTGCAAACTATGTTGTTACAAGTTGTTTGCTAAAGCAAGAAAGAAATATAACCCTATAAGATTTGAATGTAACAATGCTTTGTTTTCATGTGTCGTGATATATATTATGTTAAAATCTTAGAAATTGATGTGATTTAACAAAAAATAAATAAAGTTTTAGCTTTGAAATATACGTTTAAATTCAGTTATTGAATATGCAACTAATGTCTTTCAATTTATAATTTTGATAAGATTAAATGTTGATATTATAATATTTGAGTTGTAAATATTGATAATTAATTGTAATAAAATTCATCTTTTATTGATGAAAATCAAAATTTGTTTGAAAATCAGAATTCAATTTTTTGAATTTCGAAATTGTTGAATGAAAATGAAATTAATATTTAAAGATAAACCGTATTTTGAAACTGATTTTTAAAATTAGGAAGTTTTATATGATTTTAACAAAACAATTATAGTTTTATTTTAATCATTTAAGTATTGAATAATTTAAAAATAATGAATATTAGTATTAAACTATCATATTTAGGTTTAGACAAGTATAATATTCAAAAACTATTATCTTAAGGTCTAATTTTTTTTATAAATATTATTATCAAAATTTCAATTTAAAAAATAGTTATCTTATTAAATTATATTATATGTAACCTTTAAAATTGAGTTTTGATTATTATAAAATCAATACTTCGATCATTAAGATATTATTATCATATTAAATGAAATTTTGTTCATTTCACAAATGTATAACAAATTTGTAAAGTTTGACATGAACGATTTTTCATTTATATTCCTAAAAATATAAATTAAAATTTGAAAATTAAATTTAAAAATTTTGACATGTTTGATTTTTTATTTAAAATCTTCACCTTCATACTCTAATAAAAAATAATTTGAGGGATACGCGAAAACACTAAATTCATCCTTATCAAAAATTTTATGCTCTCTCATATTTAATAATTTCATTGATTACTAACAATAGGACTAAATTACTTTTATTATAAATTAAGAAAGAGTTCTTTTATTAATGTTTTTTCTAAAGAAAAAACTTTTAATAAAATAAGAAACTTTTTTAAAACATAAAAAAATCTAAAAATACAAAATAAGTTGGTATTTTTAAAAGTAATTAAAAAAACAAGAATAATTAAAATTGGGAGATATAATAACAAAAAAAGTTTGTGAAATAAAATGTTTAGTTTCTATTTTAAATAACAAAAAAAGTGTAAGAAGTTAATATCATTATTTTATTACTTATAATTATTAGTCATATGTAATTTTAATCATATCTTATTTTAAATATGCTTTACAATTTAATAATTTTTCATTCTATTTAATATATTGTTTATTCAACTCATATATTACATAATCTAATAAAGCTAGTAATAATATATTTTAGTGATAACAAGCGAACAAATCGTAAGTAAACACTCTAGGAATGGGCAAACATATCATCCAAGTTACTTTGTTGAGTAAATTACAAATTGTATCCATTATAATCCACGAAATTACATGGTATGTCCTGTAGTTTTATTAATTACATCTAATGTTCTTTTTTTAAAATATATGCAAACCTATTATCTTTTACACTAACTTTAAGTTTAATGTATAATTAACTCAGTTATGTATATCTTACACGAGATGCATTTTTGTCATTTTCTTTACACATCTAATATATTAAACAAATTTTAAAATTAATTATTTTATATGAAATATAAAATTAAAAGATATCGGACCGTTGGGTAAGTTGATAAACCCGCGTTCCTCTTACGTTCAATACATTAAATTCATTATTCCTCTCTTTTTGATAGCCCAATAACGATCATTTTCACCACCTACAACATCTTATACACCATTGAAACCCCTTGAATTTGAACAAACAACGATGGTAAGATTAAAATCCCTATATTTCATTGCTCTTTGAACTTCTGACTTATGTTGTTGTGTGATTAACGAGCGACTCATAGTTTATTTTCTTGCTTTTGCAATTATATAGCAATCATATAAGCAATTCAAAGAATCACATGCAATCTTCAAGTTTGTGTTCCTTATTGATTTTTCATTATTTGTTGGTGTGAGTAGTTTATAAAGTATTTACGTGTATTTTTTGTGTTTATTGTTGATTTCTCGACCTTGTAAATGTTTTGTGACTTAAACTTCTTACTTCAATAAATGTTATTAGAGGTTGTTGTCATTAAAAGTTTTGACAATTAGTCGAATGAACACACACCTAGAGTGATGATTGGTTTCACCGACTTACCTAACGGTCCGATATATTTTAATTATCTTTTTTAGTTAAAATTTTTATTTTTTATAAAAATTTTAATATATTAGATGTGAAAAAATGATAAAAATACCTTCATGTGAGGGAGCACATAACTGAGTAAACTGTGCATTTAGATGATGGTTAGTGTAAATGATAATATGTGTGCAAATCTTTTAATAAAAGGACATCGTATATAATTATTTAAAGTAAAGGATATATCATGCAATTTCATATATTAATAAATAACACACTTTGTAATTTACTTTACTTTTTATTAATTTATACTATATATAAAGCATATGAGAAGGATATTTTAAGATACCATTAAATTAAGAACATTTATTTCACTCAATGCATAAGGTACAACCATTTTTAAGGGTAAAATAATATTTTTAACAATATTTACAAATTACCCCTTACAATTAGTTACATAATAACCTTATAATTAGTATAAATTACATAAAATTTTACATTATATACCCATAAACCAAAAATACTTAATTTGTTTTAAGATTTATGTTATTTTAATCTATCATGTTTAAAACTTTTTGATACTACACTCATCTATCATAAAAGTATATTTTAAACGTTTTGGTGTAAAATTTGTGCTGAACCGATAAGTATTTTGTAAGATACAATAACTTAATGTATAAATGTACAAGTCATCATGCAAAATCCATTTTTGGTGCTTTAAATTTTACCTTAGAGAAAATATAATAAACTTTAGTAAAATTGTTATAAGATTAACAAAAATTAAAAACTTGTGTTGTATGTAAAATGTTGCCCCGCCGCATTGACGCGGACACCCTTCTAGTATGTATAAACATGTGTGTGAAATTTTACTTTCGCCTATCTCCTCCTTTATTTACTTTTGAAAAAGCCTGTGTTAAGTGACTATATGGATAATATATATAATGATTTGGTTGTGACATGGATGTCACATATGCGACTTTTATTAGCTTTTCAGTTCTCTTTTAATTCATTCACACTTACCATAGCTAGGGGCAAAAGTTCCTTTCTTCTTCATGCTCTCGACCATGGGCATAAGCCAATAAACCATAGTCAATTAGTCACCATCACCCACCATTGGTATGTGTACTTGAGCGCATGTATGTGCATTTCTTTTATGATGTACATATGCATATACGTATGTGTATTTGAGCAATGCATTTAAGCTTAACCAAGTCATTCGTATGTGTATTTGAGCAATGCATTTAAGAGACACATTACCATGCACACGCACCTTAAAGACATTTTAAGGTATTTAAAGAGTATAAATCACACACCATCGGCAATCCTAACTGAATAGATCAAAGGTTGAATCTAAATTTGTATACTAAAATTCATTTGAAGAATATGTCCTGAAAAAGTGTAAGTCCTCTTATTAACCTTTTATTGTTCCTCTCTAACTCTCTTCTCCTTCTTGCTCTTCCATCTCCATACTCTATTATGTCCACCCTGATTCTAGACCACAAGTCTTGAGTTTTAGTTCTCGTTTTTTAATTGTTTCTTAGATTCCTTCAGGGTTTCTAATGGTATCTGAAAGTTGAATATGAGTGGCGGTTTATGACAGCGGTCTTACGTTAAAATCGAATTTGACAATAGTCGGTGGTGATGTAGATTTAGAAACATACATAACCCATAGTTGAAGGGTTAAAATTTACCAAGACAAATAATATATATGAACAAATTCAAAAGACAAAGAAGTTAGTTTAAGAATTACATCTCTTAAAATTCGTAAACAAAGATTTTGTAGATATTTAAATCTACAAAAATACTAATTAACAAGAAGTTAGAACACTTATTATTGTTGTTCAACAAACAAAATTTAGCTTTTTATAAAAGTTTGTGATAATTACTAAAATCTAAAAATACACTTTACCTTACATCTCTCAAGTGTTACCATGGTTTCAAAATTCTAAAAACTTCTAAATACTTTGAAATTTTATTAAAATAAAATAACAAGATAAAACTTTGTCTATTTTTGTGGTCTATATGAAATAAACTACATTATGAGGGCCTCAACAATAACTAATCTTTAACTTCTAACACGTCTTTATGCCACAACATCAAGAACAGTTAAATTGGCAGAATTACAATTCCCCAATTCATACTCATTCGATTCAGAGCAACAACTTCCCTTCAAATTCAACTGCATGAACACAATCAGATTGATTTGAAGAAATTCATCAAATTCAACAATTACAGAATGTTAATTTCAGGTCCCAATACTCTATCTGTTTCTTCAAGTCCACACATTAAACCCCACATAAAATTGAATCGAGTTGACCACTTTTACAACACCCATGTGGGGTTTTCGATGTCTCCTTATTGTGAGCAAACTTTATGTTTCCAGAAATCAGGAAACATGGTTTCTGGGGGTTTTTTGTTTTCTGTTGCATTAAAATATTAGTTTGATTTGTTAAATTGAAGGTCAAGTGTTTTTGGTGTGCAATTTCCCTAATTTTGTTTTGAGTTTTGGGTTGAATTTGAGTTTTATTTGATCATTTCAGTTGATTTGTGATTGTGATTCTTGATTTGGATCATACCCATATGAAAATGGCTAGAAAAAATGAAGAAGTTAAAAAGGTATGCATCATTGATTTGATTCACTAGTTAATCCATATTTTATTCATCAATTCTCTTTGATTATATTATTTTATGATGATTATGATGATGGTGATGTTGATGATGATTTTCAGTCCTTTATTCATAAGTTTTTGTCAATGAGGATGAATAATGGAGATGAAGGAAAAGTGATGAAAACTTCTAATGATCCCACAGGTTGAGTACTTCTTGAGCTTCCAACTTATGCTATTACTTTTATTGAATTTTTTTTGTTTATCTTAAAAGTTGGGTTATCTTTAACTTTTGGTCAAAATCTATCCTAAATACCTGCAAATTAGAGACCACAATTTGATTGTAAGAAGATAAGATAATTAGGAATATAACAAGTTAAAACAAAAGTAAAAAGTGAGAATATGTTCAAATTTGTGTTATATAACCTCACTAAGCAACATACACAAGACATCGTGTCATAGATCATTTGAAATCGTATGTTACCTTTTTTTTCGCATGATCTTTATAGTTTATATACACCCTTCATTGATCATGGGTTTCACATGAGCCCTTTTCACAAGTTAAAAGATCTTGAATTTACTCATTATTTGTGCAGAAATTCAAGTTGGTAGCGAGATTGGTTTGTTGGATTCAATGGCAGTTAGTCATGATTTGCAGTCCCTCAGGTTCGAAATCATGATGTTTTTTTCTCAAGATCACCCATGTATTCACTCTTTTTGATGATTCTCAAGTTGTATTTGTGTTTTTTCTCCATAGGGTGTTCACAGCAACTTGGAATGTAGGAGGGAAATCTCCTTCTAGTGATCTCAATCTTGATGATCTTCTGCAAGTCAATTGTCAATCTGATATATACGTCCTAGGGTGTGTTTTATCTTTTTTTAAAAATTGTTTCAAGATTCTGTTATATTTTTTTATGTTGTCCTTAATCTCTGATAAAAAAAATGTTAACAACCATGTTCATGTTGTCAGTTTTCAAGAAATAGTCCCTTTGAACGCTGGAAACGTGTTAGTCATAGAAGATAATGGTTCTGCAGCAAAGTGGCTAGCATTAATAAGTCAGTCCCTCAATAAATCATCTAGTAACAATTGTTGTCCGTTAAAGAGATCAAATACAAATTCAAGTTCTTTCGAGAGGAAGTGTTGTGCCAGCAGTTCTATGTTCTTGCAAAGAACATCCCTTAAAACAGCCAGCAGAGCCTTTCGATCAGAGAGTAGAAGAAGGTTTAAAAGTTGCAACTGCAACATTATTGAGCCTGAAAGAAAGAGTCAAGGTAGGGATTCGTGTTTTGCGTGTCAGAAGTCACAGTCAAACAGCTTTGATGATCCTTCATCGTCTGAAGAAGATGATGTTAGCACTAGTGCTGTGGCTGCTGATGTCAGCATTACTGTGCCATCTGGCAAGAACCAGCATTTGAGATATAGTCTTATAAAAAGCAAGCAGATGGTGGGAATTTTCGTTACAATTTGGGTCAAAAAGGAGCTTGTTCCATACATAGGCCACTTGAGAACTTCTTGCATAAGTCGAGGGATTTTGGGTTATCTTGGGAATAAGGTATGTCAATGCTACTGTTACTTTCACAATGTTGTCGCTTTTACGTTTGATATATCTCACAGAGTGAATACTACTAAAGAAAGAGACATCCACCCCACGTAAAGGTCTTGCACGTGAACGTCTCTTTCTTATGTTTTTTCATCGTATGTTATATCTCACACAAAGAATAAGGCTTAAAAGAAATTTCCACATGCAGTATGATAAGGCTTAAAATATATTTCCTGAATGTGGCAGTCTCTTTGTTACATAATTTGTGTACTCTTCACTATTTGATGTATCGCACCCGATGGATAGTGCTTAAGGAATAAACTTTCCCACATGTTGTACAACTGGGCCCTCACATTAATGGATGTCTCTTTGTTTTTTTTGTTTTTTTTTTGTATAACTATTTTTTATAATTTAACTGTAAACAGGGTTGTATCTCGGTGAGCATGACTTTCAAGCAAACAAGCTTTTGCTTTGTTTGCAGCCACTTAGCATCAGGAGAAAAAGAAGGGGACGAGCTTCGTAGGAACTTAGACGTTATAGAGATACTTAAAAGCACACAGTTTCCTAAGATTTGCCGAATACCAAATGCTAAGGTTCCAGACAAAATTCTAGACCACGAGTATGCACCTTGCTTTATGATATTTTCTTAACTATACATAAGACTTAATTATATTTCAAGATCCATGTGTAACATCATCTTATGATGATTTCTCCAGCCGTGTCATTTGGTTAGGAGACTTAAACTATCGAATAGCTCTTAGTTACCATGAAACCAAGAAACTTCTAGAACAGAATGATTGGGATGCTCTTCTTAGTAAGGATCAGGTACTTTCATATGTTTGTTTCTCGTATGTTATTTCATTCGTTCATATATATGATTATACTTAGAGATGGAAAAATGTGAGAGTCGGGTTAATGGGTCACAAAATAGCTAATTTGTTTACTGGTTGAAATGCTCAGGTTGGTTAGCTTTGGATACGTATACAAAATTAGACTTTTTTCTAAATGATTAATGCATCATTTTCTCTCAATGTTAATGTGATACATTGAATAGGAGTACAAAATGATTTAGTATGTTTTATGCGGTAAAAAACAATTTGGGCAACCCATTTGACTTGTTTCCTTTTAAGCTACTTTAGTGGCCGTTTGACCTGTTAGAGATTATACATAACCCAAATTGATCCATTCATAAGAAAATGGGTCGAAATTGTCACTTTTGATTATATTTGATGGATCTTTATATTCTTTTTATTTGTTCAGTAATTCTATGCATTGTTTTTAGTTAAAAATAATAATAATTTTGTTTCATGGTATGTTTGGATAGCTCAAGATTGAAAGAGAAGCTGGGAGAGTGTTCGACGGTTGGAAAGAGGGGAAGATATTCTTTCCCCCAACATACAAATACTCCTACAATTCAGATTTGTATGCGGGTGATACCTCAAAATCAAAGAGCAAAAGGAGAACACCAGCATGGTAATCAGCTGAGAATATGACTTTTTTGGGTCAGAGAAGTAAAATTTAGGCTACAAAATTAATAGAAAATTCTTTAAAATGCAAAAGTCAAAGCTTGCAGTTTCTTTTGTATACAGAAGCATAATTCTCTTAATGTTCATCAGGGTAAAGGTGGTATAACAGGCGGGTCAGGTAATGGGAAACAGTTTTTGCGGGTCAAAACAGATTGAATTGTGTTGACCCAAAGTAATATCTATCCCATACTCCATAGTATCTAAATAGCTGTTAAAGATGATAAAACATAATCGAAAGCTAGTCATTAGAAGTAAACGGGTTGAAATCGTCACTTCTGTTCAATAGAATTGATTTGTTCGTTCATTGTGAACCTAAAATTGCAGGTGTGACAGAATACTGTGGTATGGGGAAGGAATCCATCAGAAGTCATATACGCGTTGGGACTCACGATTTTCTGACCACCGGCCTGTTTATGCAACATTCTTAATATTTTTACATAATCATAGGTGAGTAATACAATAAATCTTGGTCAACATTTCTTTGACATAAATCAACATGATCTAAATCAAGTCTAAAACACATTCTTTTGCGCAGAGACTGAGAAGACCGATCGTGGGTCCAGATCAATTAAGGATGCTTGCAAGTTTTGATCAGTCAATGGATACAAAATGTATAATAATAAATTTTTAAGTACATAGCAGCAGCATTCTTAAATTCGTATCAGGAAGTAATACTGGCTTGAGGGATTAGCCATTATTGTATTTTTAATTATCTGTTACTCTCTTCTATTTCTCAGAAAATAGTTTATATTTGACTTTTATGCAGTCAACTCCGTCGCTTTTGAAAAAAGTCAACCTTTATTACAGACTTACTACTTTTGGTAAATTACAACAGCTCAAGGAGATCAATGTTTACCCTTGATTAAGAGGGCCATGTTACACTTTATTTTCAATGACATGTTTTAAACTTATTGCAAGCTTTGATGATGATTTTATGATCTATACACATAAATAAACATTTATAGTCTACATGACTCTTGCGTCAAATGCAGTATGCCATAAGAGGCACCGAGGAAGTGAAATGGATCAAACAGATTAGATTACAATATAAACATATCTATTTTACACGAAGGGGGTGGGAGTCGACGGAATATGACCCAAAAAATCCACGCCATTAAATAACAATCTAACTTTTTCTACTAAATTTGTGAGTTCTTATTGAATTTTATTACGTATATGTTAATATTCGAGATATGACTTGCAAGTAAATGATAAATATGTCGTATAAAAGTTTCTCTTAATTATTTTAATTTTACTAGATATCTAAATCTTTTTATTCTAGATATTTTTATACACAAAGGACATGTTGCCTAGTAATATTACAACGTTTAGTAAAATGTCTCTTTCTTTTGACTACTCTCATCCATCTGGGCCCAAACCAACACTAAAATTAAAAAAATAGTTTTTATTTATTTCACTTCACAACCAACCTAACATAATATTTCATTTTCGTTCACAACACAACTCAACACAACATTTTAAATAGATAAATATAATTTATGAATTTTGATAATTCAACACAATTTAAAAAAAAAGTTATTATAATAACCCGATAAATACAACCATGCATTCATCTAACTCGTTATCTTCAAACTTCTTAACGGTGTGACAATGTCTATTTTATATTAATAAATTTGTTGTTTTAAAAAAAACTCTTATTTAATTAAATTAATATCTGGATGTTCACAAAAAGAATCAAACAAGACTATATGTTTATTTTTTAAAAGTTATATATTACGAGTTATTAAAAAAACTAAATTACATGTAAAAGTAATAGTAACGAAAAAAAAGAAATAAAATAAAGAGCTACTAATATAGTGACATGTGTCACACGATTTGGTTGCAACATGATTTGCTTTTGCGACCTGGTTATAACTTGAGGTTGGGAAACTTTCAATTTTTTAATTTTTTTTATGAACACCTGGCAACCAACCAACACAAATGGTCATGGATGCGAATAAGTGGTTGAGGGTATAAGTCTCGTAATAAAAAAATGTAAGATTTAGGATTAGTGTTTAAAAAAGCATATTATTTAAACAACTGAGCACCCTGAAATCTGAATTTGAGATGTGGTTCAAGTGTTTTAAGTTGAACTGTTAACTTGTCATGGTCTGTCATGGGCTTGGGCTCGCTGTTATCACTTATCAGACGCGTCAAATGGGCTTCTTGATATATGGTAAAGTAGTAAACTTTTAATATCCCTCTTTAAGTTATGTCTTTTTTTGTAATGATTATGTTAAAATAAATATCGAACTTTTTAAAAGAAATAAATCTTTTAGTTTTACAATAAAACCCCAGAGAAGACGGTGTGGAAAAATAGGAGCAATTTGAATAAAACACGTGTGAAATTATAATTATGATAATTCTTGGAATTAAACTTACTTGGGATGTTGACATACAAATCCCACTTACAACAGTGCACATCAAGTCATCAACTTGCCTGGCATACGTGACCTATGCCTCTATTGGTGATTATATCAGTTATTTTTTTATCGGTCAAACACATATCATACCAGTCGTATGATTTTGCTCTCATACGGCACGCATGATATGTAATTAGTGTCGATAGTGTTTGTTTAATAGTGACCTCCTCTTAGTGATCAATTTTAGCTTACATTTGATCATCACTAATATGGTAATATAATATCATTTGAATGTTGTTAGACTTTATTACAACTAATCAGTATTAGTTATTTGTGTTATTTAAAAAAAACAGTAACAAAATACCAAGTGAAGTAGTAAAATTGTATAAATGTGAGTTATTTATGTTGTAATAGGCATATATATATTTGATATTTTAAGGAACAAATCAGTTAGAAAATAAATATAAAGTTTTTTATTATCAACAAACGCATATATTATCTACTCTATAGCTACTTTATTCTTAAAGTCACAAAGCATGTACTTTACAATAATTAAATCAATAATCATTTAATTAGAGAGTACATGTCTTACCATCATAATATCTTATTAAAAATAACAAAAATAAGTGAATACACGAACCGTATGAAAAGATTAAAATGAAATTGAAGGGCTAAATGATACAATTACTAGACCTAAACATGTATACTATGAGTGGAAGGAGTGTGAAGTAGGTCGATAAAAAAATAACACAACAATTGTCGATTTTGAGAGAGGTTTACAACTTGGTAGACATGTCTAGTATTCTTGCAAGAAACATGGCTGGCGGTTCTAAAACCTTATAATGATGTAAAAGAGGTTTAGATCATGGTAGACATATCGATTTTTAAGAATCTATCAAGTAATTGATAATACTTTTGATACGAACTTGTGAGAATTGGTAAAAAAAATCAATGTCTAATGCTTTTCTAGAAAAATGATGTTTCAAAAAGTACTTAATGATTGACTTCGAATAATAACACTATTAAAATGTTTGTAATTTAAATTCAAATATTGAATTAGTGGACATTTATTTGGGCAATTTTAAAATTTTGGCGCAAGTTGTATGTTTATCAACACGTAAAGAGATGTATATCAATTAGTACACGTATACAAATATGTGAAAATAAGTGACAATGATGTTGAAGTTCAACATTATTACCGGCCAAAGTGCGTCTAAACACGTGTTTTAAAATGTATATACATCATCACCAATGAATCCAAGTTATGTGATAATTGTGATATTAATTTATTTCCAAAAGTCGTAATTTATATGATCATGTTTTTATAGCTTGGCTTTTTCATTTTTGTGCTAACTTATAGTATAAATCACGTTTTGAAACACTGTATAAATTAAATGCTAATTAGAGCATAAAATTGAATACGAAGAATATGTTTAGTATTAATATGTAACATACTACATTTTATCATGTAATATGCAGTTGAGAACTTCTTATGAACTTACAAGAGAAGTTTTCATTTCTTTTAGTTGAAGTAAATTTTGTACGTTATTATGATATGTTGGATAAAAAATTATTTAAAGTCTAAACTATTACAAACTAGAGAAAATTCTTAAGTTATGTATTAAACTAGCTTTTAGTCTTTCGCGCATTGTCACGGCATCTGATGCGAATCAACATAACTTGTTTTCAGACTAAATTTACGTTAAAACGTAAACTAACTCGAATTTACACGGAAGTTAGTGGCCAAAACTTTAAAGTGTAGACTACAATCAACCCGACTCGTTTTCAAATTAAACTTACACCATAACAGAGAGCAACTCGAATTAAGACTGGCTTTAGTGACCAAATTTATATAGTGTATAGACTACGATCAACCTGAGTCATTTCCAAATTAAATTTATGCCAAAACTTAGAGTAGGGTAAATTTAAACTAGCTTTAGTAGCCAAAGTTATAAAGCACATACTACAATCAACCCGAGTTGTTTCCAAACTAAATTTACGTTAAAACATAAAGTAACTCGAATTTATACCATCTTTAGTGGCCAAAGTTGAAACCCAAAAAGTTCATTACACTTTGATAAAAAATAATGACGTAAGAAATTAATTTTTTTTAAGTAAACATGCACAAAAGGTTAACTATATGCTTTAAAAATTCAAAGAGGATTAAGGTGACATTTTCTAGTATCAAGAAAAAAACTTAAGGGGTTGGTGAATTAGGTTGGTGTCACTGTAAAACCGATGTAACGGACGATACAATGACTTACAACTTCACCTTTAATATATATATAATGGCTCAAACATTATAAGCTAAGGGAGTAGTATTATATTTTACAAAGGAAACACAAAGCACATTGGAGAAGTTTGAACCATACTATAAGAGAGACATGGTTTTCTCCTAAGGGGTAAAGCATGCCTTATATATCTGAAATCTCGAACCCCATGCCAATTTGTGATCTTAAAATCATTCATTAACCATATGAGTTTAACATAGTGAAATGAATACGTAATGAGGTGAATTAGGAAGAAGAAACTATGTGCGAGAAGGAGTGGGTCTAAAAATTACTTAGAGTCAATTATGACCTTTCAAGTAATAATATGTTTTTAATCTAAATTACTTTAATCATGACAGGATGAATATTGAGTTATATATGTAACTTATTATGATTTTCATAACTTTTGCTTAAATTTTATTTTTCTCATGAATCCCCTCCCCACATATATAGTATACGTTTAAAATAAAAAATATATATTTTTTACATACAAAGTGTACAAAATAAGAGGTGTATTATCATGAAAGAAGGATTAGATTTTTCATAATTACAAACTATACCAGTACAATATGAAAAAATTATCACGCCTCTACATATTCGACCCTCATTACATGATAATTCCTTCATATCTTAAAGATGTGTGTTGCTTAATTAAGCAAAGCATAATCCTTCATATTTAAAAATGGATTTTGTGTAGTAAAATTTCTCTATATACATGTGAGTGTTTCAATGGTGTCTCAAAGCTTATAAAATATCTCAGGGTCCTAAGGAATCAAAGAGTCAGGGAACCTTTCTAATGTTACATTGTAATCTCTCATCTTTTACCAGGACTAGGCACTGGCGACAATAAACTAAAAAGTTTATTATAAGCTCAATCCACATATATAAATTTATTTCTAGAAATACTTGGGTTCCTATATACATAAGGGTTGCAACACTAGGCCTTTAATTGCTTTAGGCTTGAGTTACCAATGGTGTGTGCACACACATGTGCGTGTAACTTTTACAAATAAAATTAGCATGCTTTTATACCTCCTTGAAAGTTCACTCATTAGAACTTACTTCAAACAATCTTTCCACGTTATTGATTGTACCTAACACAATAGCCATAAGCCCGACTCTTAATACCATTCACAAAAATAGTTGCTTGTTAACACATTACACATATTTAAGTTAAATAAATGTGTCATTAAATGATATGGCGTAATGAAATGGAAGAACGTATGAAATGAATTAGGGAATGAAATAGATGATAAAATGAAATGAATCATTACATTCTAATATCATGTTTCGTTACATTTTTAGGAATGGAATCAATTACTTTGTGTTATTTGTTAGGTAGTAGACGGGGTGGTGGTTGGGGCGGTGATGGTGGTTGGCGGGGGTAGTGGACGGTTGTTGGTGACAGCGGCTTTGGTGGACGGTGGTTAGCGGCGGCGGCAGCTTTGACGGCCGGTGGTTGGCGGTGGCAAAGTTGGTGGCTAGTGGTTGGCGGTGGCAAAGTTGGTGGCTAGTGGTTGTGGCGGCGTTAGTGGTGGCAGGTGGTTGGTGGCGCTAGTGGTTAGCGGTCGATGGTGGTGGTGGGCGGTGGTGATCGATCTTGGTAACCGGTGACGATCGATCATGGTAGCCGGTGACGATCGATCTTGGTAACCGGTGACGATCGATCATGGTAGCCGGTGAGGATCGATCTTGGTGGCCGGTGGTGGTTGTTGCGGTGGGTGGGTGGGTGGTGTTAATGACTAATGATGAAAGAATAAATAGAATGAAAAAAGAGGGTGTACGGAATGAATTTGAATAAATAAATCAAGTATGTAATTGTTCATTTCTTTATTTTCATCAACCAAACATATATTTTTCTATTTACCGTAAATAGTTTATTCCATTACATCTCTTATTACTATATGCCAAACAGTACCTAACCTTCTTTAACACATGTATATAATGCAAAATTCAAAGCAAACATGTTTCTAATAAATAAACACTCGTCGGTAGAATCAAAGTGTATGACATGATAATAAAATTCTATATTTATCTTATTATATATATAAACATATATATATATATATATACATATATATATACATACATACATATATATACATATATATACATATATATACATATATATACATATATATATATATACATATATATATATATATATAACAAATACCATCTCATCAACTACATAAATCTTATCATAATAAAGCTCACATTGTAAAAATTAAAATAAATATACATTATCACATTTATAAAAAAAACCTTAGCTAATGTAAATGTGTATCCACTTTTGTTTAAATTTAATTAATAAGTTCGAGTTAATCTATCTATACTAATAAAAGAAGTTTTTTGCATACCACTTGTTATAATTCTAGAGCTCTAATATTTTATTTTCTCATTTCTCTCTCCTGATAAATATCATATTAATTACAAATAATATTATTTAACTTTTTCATATTAAATATATTTTTATTGATTTTTAAAAAAAAAATCTTTCTACAAATGCAGTTTGTAAAGAAATAACTTTTTTTTAATTAAGAAATATTTAAAATATATAACAAACTTTAAAAAAACATAATATATTTTTAAAACATGTGGCTATAAAAATTAAAATTCTTATGAAACAAAAATAATTATATTTCAAGATTATAATAAATAAATTATTAAAATTGACATTTTTAATAACGGTTTGTTTTGAACAATTTGTTTAAAAAAACTTTTTTTTAAAAAAGCGTGTTTGCTTTTATTTATTTTCAATGGCGAAGGATAGTGGGGGTCGGGTCCGTAGTGTTAAATTTTAGTCTGTTACTGTAAATTTTTTGCCCGCTAATATAAACTTTTATATAATTATCAACTTCGCCCCCTTTTAGAAAAATTAATTTTACCCCGCCTCCTAATAGGGATGTTAAGACTCCTATGTTTATTTTTCAATATTACTTTTAGCTGAAACAAAGCAGCAGCAAGCGAGCATAATCCAATAGTTTAGTATTATGTAAACAAATGAAAACTAAAGTACCAACGAATCACATGAAACATATTGATTTCTTGTAATACTATTCTTTCAAATATACTTAAAAAACCCTTATATTATTTAACTAGCTTTAATAAACTCGTGTATTACATGGGTTGTATAAATAAAATATTAACATAATAAAATTTTGTTATAAAACAACCCGTATAAAAATATCATTTTTAAAAAGTTTCCTATTATAACTCTCAAATTTGATTATTTTTGTATTTAAAAAAATGACTTTTTAAGAATACCAATTTTGAAATCTTTTTCTGATTTTAAAAAAGTTTTATGCTTTAGAAAAAATTATTACTTTATAAAAACTTATTTATTTAGGAAAAACATTAAAAAATAGATTTTTTTTAATTTATTAAATCTAAAAAAGGTGTTAAATAATATTATTAGTAACTAAGGTAATTATTTAATAGGAGAAATAAACGGGAAAATTTTGATGAGATTGATTGTGTTGCTGTCATATGTCATCTAAGATACTTTTTTATTATAGTAGGTAGATTTAACTTAAATTTAAATAATTAAAAAAATATAATCGTATTTCTTTTCAAGTGATGAGTACACCAACAAGGCATTTGGACACTTTAGGCCTAGATTTTACACGCCCACAAAATCAAAACAAATTTGACTACCTGATTCGAGGGTGAATTCGTAAATAAAAGAAACTCGAGGGGTAGAGTGTGAAGCGGTGCACACCCCTCACACGTGTCACCCACATCCTTTATTTTGGCTGTAGTTGTTTTTATTATATAGGTGGTTCTACAGTCATCCCCACAACTCTAACTGACAATATGCATTTACTTTCAAATTTTAAACCCCACCACTTTCTGCCACTTTCAGTCCCTCACTTTTCATCATTTCTTCAAAACTGACACTTTTGTTATTTTGTATGTGTTGGTAGTTTTGCCCTTTGGGTGGAAATGAAATGTGAATCTAGTAATTTTTTATTGTTAGTTTTTTATTTTAATATTTTTTTATATACTGAGGTTTTTAAGTCAGTCTTGTTTGGTTAAATCTAGATTTGTTGAAATACTTTGGGTTATTTGTTTAAATCTTTATTTTAAGTCGTGTATTTATGGAGTAAACTTAAAGCTTTAAGAATATTTGAGTTATTAAATCAAGTTTGAGATTGGTCTGAAATCAAACTTAAGCTATGCCAAGAAGATTATACGTAATTTCATATTGAGTTTTGGTTTAGTCTAATATCATTTATAGGCCTATAATAGCCATGCAATGGCTTAGTTAAGTTTGTCACGTAATAAAAAATGTCAACACATTAAATTAGAGGTTGTGTAGGGACGTCTTATTATCTAGGTATATAAATAAAGTAGAAAGCTAAACATTTAATAAAATTATAACATGTGATAGTTTTTATACCTTTTAATTCAATTATTCATTGTTTTAATTAAGATTCATATAACTAAAAATGATATATTTAGCCTTTTGTTAATTGTGGCGTATCTTTACGTACTATGTAGAGGGGGTTGAAAGTTACGGGACCCATAAGTTAAAAGCGTCGCCCATGCTTTTGTACGCCGCTACAAATCTTAACATGCTTTAGTAAGCTTATCGGGAAAAACCTTTTTCTCATTATAAAAATAACACGATCTAGTAATTTTTCATCATATACTTACGTATATTATAATATAAATTCATGTTTTACAAATTACATAATCATGTATAAAGACCATTTAACAATTATGAATCAAGTATGATATGTAAGCAATTAATGTATTAAATTTTTTTGAATGTTAAAATAGTCCTTTATATTCATTTACAAGTTATTTAAATATTGTATTAAATAAAATCCAAGTTAATATTTATGTTTATAACTAATTATATCAATCGCACTTGGTTGAATAGTTTGATTTACTTTGTAAGGTATGCTAGATTATAAAAATCTTAGACTTTTTAAATTAATAAAATAAATTTGATAAAATAATAATTTATTTATAAATGATGTTTTATATTTTCTAAAACATTTATTTGGATAATAGTTTACTACTATATAAACTTTTAAGAGTTAAGTTTGGTTTTTCTCCCACCAAAATAACTATATTCCTCCAAAATATTAGAAACATCAAATTACCTCCAAAATATTTATAATTTGTTTCAATTTAAGTCCAAAAAATTCATTTAAATCCAAAATAATGAAGCTTTTAAATTAAAATGGAAACAAATTATGAAACTTTTGAAAGTAAATTAATGTTTTTAATATGTTGGAGAAAAATAGTTACTTTTATCAAACCTTAACGAGAAAAATTAAGACTAACTCTAAACCTGAAAACTTACTTGACTAATGCTTGTGACAAAATATATTTACTAAATAGAATAACTACTAATTATTCGAAAGCTCAAACCCATTCCAACTTGGTAGACAAAATGCATTTGGTGTTAATAAAGGGTGTTTCTAGACAATGATAGAAAGTTGAGTGGTCAAAATGGTAAAGAAATATAAAAATAAAAAAGTGAGATTCCAGTGTAGGAGAGAGAAGAAAGATGATTGGTGGCATGGCTGACACTTGGCCAAGTGTTGTGTGCATGATTAACTCAATTGGGTTAAAATCTAACCATAACTCTTCTTGTGCTTCAAACTCGTGTTAACTAAAGTAAATAATTAAATATAATAAAATATACTCATAAATATATTTAATATTTTTTAAAATATCATAAAAGAATATTATTGATCTTTTATAAAGTTGTACTAATAATTTATTCTGGACATAATAATTTATTGCTTGAAGATGGTAGTTTTAACTTTAGTCTAGTATGATTTTGTTTTCATGTGTTGAGTGTTGTTAGATTAACTACTACTAAAAAACTACTAAATCGAACCCTTCTTTGTTCAAATGAAAACTGTTTTATATCTTTATATTACTTCGCTACAATCGTTTATCCCTCTTAGTTGCATTAAACCTTTTCTGATAAAAGAATATAACATTGATGTTTTTTAGGTACATATATCATTTTTGTAATAATGTGTTATAAAAAGTTGATTAAGTATCTAAAACATTTTGTAGGTGCTATCTTTAAGTTGTGCATTTTAATCTAAAATATTTGTGTTTAAGATATCTGCTAAGCTTTTGTGTATAAAAAGTAGTTTCAAAGTAAAATTAATTTTTATACTTTAATGCATTAAAGTAAATTCTATTAGCAATTTATATAAAAATGATATAAATTCAAAAAAATATAAATTATATAACATATAAGTACAAGTTCCACTGCAATATCTCCTTCACTCGCTAAATCGTCATCTATATCCTCCACACTAGCGATATTTGATTCTCCTGGTGAGACAAACCGAAAGCTCCAGTCCTATCCTTCATCCATGTATATGTATATACATCTACATATGTGTGTATATATATATATATACAAAAATACTTTGTGTTCAAGTATGTTCGTATATACCTTGAAATGTGTAAAAACAACCATCTTTTATTACTTTTCATTCAAACACAATACTATTGTTGTATTAGCTTTTCTTTCGGTACATCTACCTTATTTAAAGAAGTGCATCATGTTCATACATTATAATGTATTTATGATGATACGCAGACATAAAATGTATATATTGAATTACAAATGGCATGTAACTATATCAAATAAATGATTATGATTTTCCCTAAGTTTATTTGTCATACTCGTGATATAATTTAGACAACAAAAGACAAAATTTTGAGAAAAAACAAGTTTTAATACAAAGACAAAAAAAGGATGGTGAATGTTTAAGAAGATCATGTGAAAGTAGTCATTTCTTTAAATGTTGTATACCTAATGGTAAATGTTGTATACCTACTGTCCATGAAATACATGGAGTGATGGTTGTTTATCTACTTTCATCACATCTTATGTATATATAGAACTTATAACTTCTTTATTAAGAATTACATTACATAGGATATGTAACATCATCATGTGGCGGGCATGAGTGCCTCGTAATTGACTCACGGGCATGGCACACCATCCCCTACGGCATGAGAGGGCCATGTCCTTTCCTAGTGTGACCACCCTCACGAGTATTAGACTTTCATTTCCAAATTGCATTCCAGTCTAAACTCTGCATGACTTCATTTTCTTTTCTACATTTTTAACTTAATAAACAAACGAGTTGTCACTCTTAAGGCATCCGTAACGCCTTAGCGAGTGTGAGTAAAAAGTAGCATAAGGTAGGCGCCACGTACTTAGCCAAGCCTTATGGTCACAGTGACAATGGTGTATTGACTTAGTACCTAGTAAGAATTGAATTTACATTACAAAATCTATGAAAAAGGTTTTCTTTTTTGTTTTGATCTAGTATTCACTGTGAGGCTACTTACAAGATCTTGCTCATGCCCCCTCTCATGGAGGAGCGACGCACTGTTCACTGCATTTCATAACTAGGTGGCACATTTATGCCCCCTCTCATGAAGGTGTTATGAATAATCTTTAGTGAGCAGTGATATATGTATAGCATCAAGCTATCACGTCTTTACGTTTTTTAATCACAATCATCAAAAAATTACATGTTGCCTTATGCCCTTATCGTTGGGTTGTCCCCTTAAGTACAATATTATCTTTGTGGGATATTACATTGCACCGATAAGGACTCAACCTATTTGAATTTAGGTTTCAATTATGTCATAATAAAATATTTATTTAAAATATTCAGTTCCCACTATATATTCCATCCAAATTTTCAAATAGAACACTGAATATATAATAAAATTAAATATTCATTTTTACTCTTTGCATTCTGCAACTTTATTTTTTGTTAATTGAGTTTCAAAGTACGATGTACTTATTTTTAACGAAAGCATCATTAAAAAGATTTTTTGTGCCTTCAAAATACAATAGTATATATATAATTTATAGCATATGATATGTTTCATTTATAACAAAACATAATAAGTTGTACGCTATGTTATCATACTAATATACATACGTCTATATATGTGAAAATTATGTTACCATCATAGTTATTACAATTTTATTTTTGAACAGCCATTTATTTAATAATAAAGAAACCAGTAATTTACTAGAAATAATACACGAGAATACAAAAGATACACCCTAGATATAAATTAATGCCCAAAATGCATTCTATATACTTATCATAACTGGTGCTGAAAACTTTTTAATAGAAGAATCAAGAATGGCACCATAAGTGCAAACATTAAAACATAGGCTAACCTTCTACTCCTATGATTGATCCACGGGAAATAAGATGTAAGTTAATTTATTTATTTTTTGCCACATCTTCGTTTGCAAAGTCTTGAGATTCTTGAAGACAATGTCAACTATGGCTTCCACGTCAACGATAAACATCCGACTTAAGGATGACAAACACCCCCCCCG
>BJCM01037803.1:11385-31297 GCA_018326385.1 Flaveria bidentis | reverse complement strand
AACCCCCCCCCCCCCCCCCCCCCTCATTCCTCCAAAAAAACCGAAAATAATTAAGTTGATACCAAAGCTTTTGTGCAAATAAACGTGTAAAAGAATACATGATTTGTGTATTCCATCACCTTATGACACAACGAGAAAACCATGGTTTGTGATCTAAATGCCATTCCTTGATAAGCAATTGAAACAATTTACTTTGGTGGAACACATTTGACCCACATGAAATTCTTCAACGGCCCCAAGTTAGGAGATGGATCCATCATGGGAAGCCTTAATAATGATTTTAATGAGGTGGAGTTCTCTATCAGTTTGTGACCCAACACTAGTCATCCTCACATGTTATAAAAATCTTCAATTACATTAACTTTAAACACCGGCCTTTTGTATAACGAGATAAGGATAAAAGCCATATACTTTATTTAATAAACATTCTTTATTAAGATAAATTTGCAATTAATTATTTAATAGATGTTGATAAAAGTTTAGCCTTGAAAAATTTAATTGCCTAATGTCATCCTGTTGTGTTGTATGATGTCGTTTCCTTTTCCTTTAATGGTCAGAAGTTCAGGTCCAAAAATAAACTACGGAATAAAATATATATAGATTAAATAAATGTATGAGTTGTTTTATAAGATAATAGTAATTAAATATCCATCAAATATTGCCACATAAGAATTTAGTCAAAATTATGGCATGTAAGTTTGTGCATTTATATTACTCTCTATATTAACTTACATGGGAAATGAGCAGGATGTTTTTGTGGATTTTTGAATTGGCCACAAAAGTTTCTAGGACAAATGTATATTTTATAATAACAGTTACGATAATAATGATATTTATTAAATTATATAGTAATAATATTATTTGTTTATTGAATTCAAATCTGATTAGTTAATTTGATATGTCACTTTAACCCATTAAGTTTTTAAAGTTGCAGTTTCATCTTAGTATATTTTTTACTTAAAAAGTTAATTCCTTACTTTGTATTTTTAGGTATTAGTCGGGTCCAATAAAAAATATTTTCATGCATATATTTTGACTTAAGTTTGTTAAGAAATAAGTCACGTTAAATATAAACCCGAGTTACTCTAGGTTTTAACATAAATTTAGTTCAGCAACGAGTGAGTCAATTGTAATTTATGTGTATATGTTTTCATATTATTATGTTTGGGAAAGAGATAGTTCAAGTATAATACAATTTTTTTCAACTGTATAAGTCGAGATACTTTACGGTTTGACTTTAGCTCGGAGACAAGTGGATCAATTGTTAGTATATATTTTATTGCGCAGCGTAAAATGCCGTCGCAATGCACGGTCGGTAGAAACCTAGTTTAAATTAAATTCGACTTTTTAACGCATTACCATGTTATATATAAGAAATTGATGGTTTTTTTTACTTAGAGCATTTATAAATTATAGCTTGTAAAATGCTCATTGTCTTTATGTTTAACGGAGAAAATGCATTCAAATCACTTCTATAACCCGTACTTTAAATCATTCATATCTTTAAAATTTAAGAAACAATATATATGTGTTAAAAGTTTAAATAGTAATTTATTATAGTTACCAATTAATGATTCACTCATTTATGATTATTTTGTGAGTGAAAGAAATATAAATAATAGCAAAAATATTACTTAATTGAATAAATATGAATATAAGGAATAAGATGCCGAGACTTTTTACAAATAAGATATAAATTTAAACGATGCAGATTATTTTTTTGTAAAATTATACATATATGGATGAAGAAGTTGTTTTCATTGCTCATGTTATTATTTGATCTAGTTATAATAATATTCTAAACAACTACTATACAATTATCTATCTATATAAAAGAAGAAAGTTAGCTATAATATAGTTTAATAAATTTTTACTTTGACCACAAAACTTTAGCGTTTTAATTACATACTCCTTCAAAATCCTCTTATACACAAATGACCATTTCATATTACTTTATTATTTCATTTGAAGATTAAAATAGTTTACGTTGAATATTTTTATTGCTCTCATATTTTTATTATTGTTAGTCTTAAATATCTTTTGTGTTATTATTATAACTTTTGAAATATAATATTTTTCAAATTTAAAATATCTCATTGTAGAGTTGTTTTTATTTTTATTTCGACAAGCCTTTTAAATAATTACGAATGCAAAAAAATGTTTTTTTACCTATGTTTTGATATAAACTTTATTAATATCAAACTAGTTACGAAAAAACCCCTTATATGATTCACATTTCAAGCATATTAAAATTGTAAACCTTCGACCTTGTTACTTGTTTTGTTATCATTTTTGGTTTGAAATATTCAATATAAATGAAAGTTTTTATATGCAAGCTGTAAAATACGAAAAGAACAAAAAGATATTAAGACATACGGTGTGAAGGTGTGATAAAGAGACCTCGTATGAGAAAAGTTAAGCCATACGGTACACATTAAATCCCCAAGCGTTAATAGTTGAGTTGGATCGTAACGGGTTTTGCGCACCACTCCCACCCAGTGTGAAAGGGGTGATAAAGAGGGTGGGCATGAGTGTGTTAGCGAGCGTGAAAAAATAAGATAGGACGTAAGAATGTACTCAATAGCTTTATTACCACACATATGGATTAATATCATTTTAAACTTAAAGTTTTACAAATATTGTTATTTTTACCATGATAACTTAGTGTCCGTAAAATTACAAGTTTTACAATACCTAACCTTGTTAACCAATGAAATCAAGAAGATCATAAATCTTTTAATCAACTCTATAAAGTAATAATTATTTTTTTATATCAGCATAACAATAAACTATTAAAACAAAAAAAAAACTATATTTTTTAATTACTAAACAAAAAATTAATTTAAAAAATTTAGTCCCAATCAAATTTTCTTCCCTAAAATCCTCAAAAGTGTTAATTTTTCTTGTATTTTGGTAAGCAACTTTGTGGGGGTGATTCTAGTTCTAGCCAAACCCACCTAGCCTAAACCCATATATATCTACCTCTTTCTCACAACACACTTTCTTCTTCAATCAAAAACCCCCTCTTCTTTCTCACTCTCTCTCTCTCTAAAACCCCATTTAATACTTGTAGAGAGAGAAAATGAAACGTAGAAGGTTGTCTCCAACTTCATCGTCTTCATGCTCATCTTCTTCATCTTCATGCATTAATGAACAACAGCCTCCGAAATCCAAACGACCCCACAACAAAAACACCTCTGCTGATGCCACACGCAGAAGCTCCATTTACAGAGGTGTCACGAGGTACATCATCAATTGCAAGTTTCTGTAAAACAGATTGAAAATTTTGTTGTAATTTGATTGAATTTGCGATCCCCTGTTCTGCGAATTCGTTGAAGTTTGTGAAAGTTTTGATTTTTTTGCAAATTTTTTATGAAGTTTAGTTTGGGTGAGGAACAGGGGAAGGTGATTCTGTGGTACATGCATTGGAATGTTCTTGAAATCTGTTGTGAAAAATATCTGAAATGATATCAATTTGATTAATTTTGTTTATATTATTAATTTTTCATGTTCTAGCAAGATCAATTTCTGCAAATTTCTCGAATTAAATCTTTCGGAAATGAAGAACAGATGTACAGATTCTGGGCCACATGCATGAAATTGATCAGTTGATCATGGGTTTTTATTCAACTTCTTGGAATCTTTAATCTTCAAACAGATTCAAAATCTATTGATTTTTGGTTGAATTTGCAATCCCCCGTTCTGCAAATTCGTTGAAGCTAGTAAAATGTTTTAACTTTTTGCAATTTATTTCGGTCATTAATTTGGGTGTAAAACAGGGGAGAGGGATTCTGGGTTACATGCATTGAATTGTTCCCGAATTTTTTTTTTCTGAAATGAAATAGCTTTGATTAATTTCATCCAAAAAAAAATCACATCTTTCAACTTCTGCAAGATCAATTACTGCAAATTTGCTCGAATTAAACTCAGATTGTTGAAGAACAGATGATGTAGATTCTGACCCCACATGCAGGAAATTGATCAATTGATCATGGATGTTGATTAATTTCTCGAAATTATTAATCTTTAAACTCCCAAAAGCTTAATTTTAGCAAAATTACCAAATTAAACTCCGACAATCAAAGAACAAAGAGACAGAGAGTACAGATTCTTGATTGCATGCATGAATTGATCTTAATTTTTATAAACATTTGAAGTAGTTGCATGCAATAAATTTATATGAATTCTCACTGATCTTCAACAGGCATCGATGGACTGGAAGATTTGAAGCACATCTGTGGGACAAGGGTACATGGAACAACATCCAAAACAAGAAAGGAAAACAGAGTGAATACTGAACCCCATCTTTTTTCTTTTTTTAATTAATTTCAATTTATTTATTTATTTATTAAAATTATATGATTAAATTAAATGACATAGATCTGCAGTGTTAATTTAGTGATAATTTTAGTTAATTTGTAAATTTAAATTATTTAATTCCAGTTCTGACTCTGTTTTTTTGGTTGTTCTGGTTTGGTGTGATCCCCTGATCCTGATTGCCACTATGGTGTCTGATTTTATAGTTTATTTGGGTAAGTATTCTCTATCTTTTGTAGCTTTTGCCATTACTTTATTCACATGCTTTAATAATGTAGAGGGGCTACTCACCTTTCAACTAGGGTTTAAAGTTTACAAATTGATTATAAATGTCATTGTGAGGTCTAAATTTATGATTTTATACCATTTTTTCAAAGATAACTACAAATTTCCAAAAGATTTTAATGCATACACAACAAATTTAAAGAAGTTGACAAAAATATTAAAGAATAGTGTGTTGTGCTAACAATAATTTTTATCGTGTACAAATCCTCTCTCTGGCTTAGTCTGGCATGTGTATCACAGGGTGTGTGTGCGTGTGATCAATCAGTCAAATGTATTTTCTTTTGTTCTTTAACTAAATGACAGTTTTATAAAATTTGGATATTTGACAAGTGGTTAAGGTATTTTTTTTATTGATCTATATAGATTAAATGTTCTATTATTATTTAAATTGGTGTATTTAAGTGCATATGAACTATGCATACTTGAGTGAATGTGTTTGATCTAGTAGAAACAACAAATGTCATTTTCAGCACAATGTAACTGACAAACATTTAAATGTCGTATTCGTGTAGGGGCATATGATAGTGAAGAGGCTGCTGCACGCACGTATGATCTTGCTGCCCTTAAATATTGGGGACCTGACACAACGCTCAATTTTGAGGTATCTGTAAAAATATTTCATATTTGACGCCCATTTCCTCATCAATCTCTTATGGACATTTTGCAATTCATCTTAATTTGAAGGAAACATTATAATTATCTTTTTGTTACTTATAAAAAGGTGAATTTGCATTATTATTTTTATATTTTATTTTTCTGCTTCATCTATATATATTTATGTCAAGTTTTGTATGTACTCCAGATAGATACATACAAAAAGGATATTGAAGAAATGGAAAAGTTGTCCAAGGATGAATATTTAGCTTCGTTAAGGCGGAGGAGCAGTGGATTTTCAAGAGGTGTTTCCAAATACAGAGGAGTGGCAAGGTAATATCAATTTAGAAATCAGTATCAATAATTGAGTTAAATTTTTCTTGAATAACTATGTCCTTTTTTTATCACAATAAAAAAATTATAGAAAAAAACAATTTTTTTATCATATAAAAGAAGTAAAGGAGGACATGATGAATGAGTTATGGGAGTTCATGTTTTTTGTGTGATACATGTGAATATGTGTGGTGCAAACATATACTTTTATATATGAAGTTGATTTTACATATGCATCTTCCATATTTTATACTTTGGCATTATCTCAAACTTTGACTTCATTGGACTAAGTTAGTTACATAAAGAGCCAAAATTTGGGTTGTTACTTGTTAGTTACACCCGAATCCATACACTTACCGGTAACATGTTTGATTTCTATAGGCACCATCATAACGGAAGATGGGAGGCACGAATTGGCCGAGTACTTGGGAACAAATACCTATACTTGGGAACTTATGGTACGCGCCAAGCTCACTCTTTCATACATTTTGCGTATATGCATGTTCTTGTATTCTTTAGTTCTTTTAAATTTCTTAGTTCGAGATAAATATATTTAAAGTTTAGGATCACCAACGAAATAACAAAAGTATCCATATCCTAGGACAACCCTGCTTAAACATAAAAACGTCCATTTGATGTGACCTGTTGGACTAGAAAGTGGTTTAGTCAGCTTCAACGTCGATGATCACCAAAAGTCCAACAATGCTTTACATGATAACTCACTTGACTTGTAATATTTTTACCAATAATCAATAGGGGTTAAAGAATCAAAACATGATTACACTAAAAAAGAACTTGATTTAGCATGGACGGTTGGTTAGTTTATGCTATTGGATATTTTGAACGTGTGATTTATGTCAACATCTTGGAAATGCTTTAAGAACACTAATGTGTACTTTAAATGCATACTTTTCCAAATTAGTGTGCTCAACTACCAAAGTCAAATTTTAAGGCCCATTTACACAATTTCCGGGCATAAAAATTGGATTAAACAACAACCACTCAATTTTATTGCAACTTCCTTTCATTTTTATAGTTCAACAACCAAAATTAAAGTAAAACACTTAATACTTTCATCATCCTTCTCACTCAAGTAACATCAAAGTGACTTTACAAGTGTAAACAAGTCTCCAAGCTCGTCTAAGGGTTTGGCTCCGTTGTTAGTTTAATAAAACAAATTTACTTAAAATGTCTGCAATTACTTTTTTTTATATATTTATAATAATTTTTCTATGAATATATAAAAATACTATTGGATATATTTATCATAATTTCATATATTACATAGTTATTATGTAAATATATACTTCATATATTAAGAAACGTTTATATAAACAACTTTTAGGCTCGCAAGTATAGTAAAACTTAATAACAAAACTCAGGGCTCAAACTTGTTTATTCATGCGTTTCAATATAAGCTCTAGTTTTTTTTATTTGTTTATTTTTTTAATTTGATTTTAATAGAACTTTTATGCATCAATCGCGAGTAAATTCGCGATCAGAGTGTGTGTAGGTGTTTGTGTGTGAGAGAGAAAGTGAGTTGGTCCTTGCACGTGCCAACTACAAATAAGTAACCAAGGGGGCAAAGTGTACGGTTCTATATACTTGAAGGGCTATAGTTATACAATAAATAAAATATAATCTGTGTTAAGCTGTGTGAGTAATTATGACGTGGCACATGTTGACTAATGACTTGGTTTTATACTTTTATTTCTTTTTTGATGATTATGTTTTCTTACTTTTCTGATTTTCTTAACCGGTTAAAGTACATAATACTTCCCCATGGTAATATTAATGATATACATCCAGCTTTTATATCACATGCGAATGTCACACGCGAAACTAACATAACGATTTGGGTTTAGTCTAAAACGAGTTTTTGTAAGACGTCCCTCTTGACTTAACTTTGCGGTTTCATGATTGTTCATTTTTTTAAGTTCTTAAAAGTAAAAAAAAGATTGGTTGGTAATTTATTTTTATTCCAAACTCAAAAGTTAAAAGAAAAGTAAACATCTTAGATTTGTAATTCAAGACCAAATTTTTTATAACATTAATCATTTTAAGACTAAGTTGTGATCCTAGTGTAATAGCAATTACATAAGTGAAGTTAAACGGATTGTGTGTATATCAACCTCCTACAATTGTACTAGTCTTGTTTGAGTTTGTATGATACAATTTTATGCTCATGTTGTAAAAAAATAATTTTTCTTGAAGAGCAAATCTACCCTAATTATAATTTTAAATTACTACAAACTAATTTATACAATACTTTCAATACATGAGTTTATGCTTAGGTTTAGATCAAAGAAATCTTCTATAATAATTTCATGTGCATGTCCTAATAAGATATTGACTTTGCATTTTGGGGAGATCCTTATTAGCCGTACAAAACAGACTTTTGATATCCAATCACATAGATCCAATCTCATACAAAATAAAAAATTACCATGAAAGACGTGCAATAATTTAATATTTTTTACCCAAAAAAGTTAGTCAATATAATAATGCCTGTTTTTATTTTCTAATGGCCTAATATTTTGTAAAACTATACTTAGGTTTAATACTATAGTCAAGATCTGGTAAAAGATATTCTCTGATGAGTGTCTGATATAATCTGTTCTACTATTTTGTTTATAAGTTAGTAAGCATTATGTGATACTTTTTTTTTATTTAATTAATTTGGTTAGTAGTATTAATCCTATGATTTTGAATCTTGATTATTTAATCAACAAATTTATATAATTCTCTTTTTTTACCCAATAGTTTAATTATAAAACAAGAATAAAAGTAACTTTATAGCCTTTATTTGGGTATATATATACAGTAAGCATTTTATGTACTTGTTTGTTTTCTAATATTGTTGTTTATTTTGTTTAAATTTAAATTTATCAATTAAAATTATATATTCAATTTGGAAAAGCTATTGCTATATGACAGTTTATAGATCCCTCCATTATGTTATATACTATAAACTTACTTACGATATAGATTTATAAGGTTAAGGATAAGAAAACTGATGTGAATGCTCCGTCATTTATTACCCTCATTTATGTTTTGTACTTTATGTAAGAACTTGACTTAACAAACAATGTTAAATGACAAACATGATCATGAGATTATTTGTTACTTATTATTACAAATGAAGTTGATTAATGCACTCTTTTGAAGGCACTCAAGAGGAAGCTGCTGCAGCATACGACTTAGCAGCCATCGAGTACCGAGGCGCAAAAGCAGTGACCAATTTTGATATCAGCATCTACGCCGACCGATTGAAGAACTTGCAACAAACCCAAACTACTCCCGAGTCAACCGAAGTTGTAGCTTCACCAAAACACGAGCACAGTGAAGAGGTTCATCACGACATAAACTCTCAACAACAACAACAACAACAAACGTCAGTAGAGAAAGAAGAGCTAATGCCCGAGATTAATAATCTTGACTTCCCACCTTCGGTCGAGGATGAACACCCATGGAGCTTATGTTTGGATTCAAGTTACAATCTCCTTCCGATTCCACACTTTCCTTTCGATAAATCTGGTGAACTACTCGACTTGTTTGACGATACTGGCTTCGAGGATAATATTGACATTATTTTTGACGGGCCGATCTTGTGTGAAAACGAAGTGGAGAAGGTACAAACGTGTATCACTTCACCTTCGTCTCCGTCATCGTTGTCATCGTCCTCTATAACGAACCCGCTTTCGTATCCCATTTCAGATTGTTGAGTAGGAGGTTTAGTCCTTTAATTAGGAATCGCTTTTTCGTTTTGATTTCAGTTTTCTTGAGTTTTATGTTGTACGTTTTCTCTAGTAGAATACCATTCAATAGTTTGAGTTTTATTGTTGTTTTTAGTTCAAACAATGTTGTTTTAGTAGTGGCCTATTACCTATGGACTATGGTCACATTTATGTCTTGGGTTTGGGCTTTACTAACTTGGTTTAATGCTTGATATCTTTTAAAAAATTAGCCCAAAAGAACTCAAACAATTTAAACTTCTAGCCCAAATGTTAATCCGCATAAGCCATGACTTTTACATGTGGAAAAGATGGCCCATAATAGCTCAAACAACTTAAACTTCTAAAACAAGTTTTATACACCCAATTCCCAAATATGTTTGTTCATATCAATGATTCAATGAAAGCATGTTCTTCTCACCAAGGTGTGTTTTTCTCCTATTTCACCTTGTTGATCCTGTCATCAACTCATTTGGTTTTACTGATTTTGATAAAAATCACTCGTTTTGAATGGGTTTAACCTTAACAATTTAACTAGGTTAACTGAACTGATGTTTTGCTCGTACCATATGGTTCAATCATAGTATTCAAAACAATGACTGTGAGCTCCACCACCATCCTTGAAGCAAAATTGTCGTGAATATGCGAGTCACTCTTCACTTCTCTCACTATTGACATTAATTTGCTCGTCAAACCACCAATACGGATATGTCATTATTTACGGCTCTTAAGTCTAAACTATTGCATTAGTCTTTTTCAACCGGCCCAAATACATTTTTTTCATGTTTTGCTCGATCAACGCATTCACATGAGAATTTTTATTAAGACGATTGTTGTTTATTAAAACCAAACATTTAGCAAGGAACCATATTACAAGTATAACGGATTACATTTACTAAAAACCCTAGAAAAATAAATGAAAATTGAAGACACACCAACGTACCCGATCAACGCTTCTAAACTTGTATCACCTCTTCACCCGTAAGGACATGGCTTTTATATCCTTAATTGTATTGGAGACGAATAAAGCTCATTAGTTAAGGATCTTTATCATTTTGAGCCCTTCACACACACCAACAAGAACTTTATATAACAGCTAGTATTATTTTCTTTTTTTATTTCCTCTCGGGTATGTGGGTATGCACCTCCTAAATGTCTTTCGCTAAAAACACAAAGAGGTGCCGTTACCGATTGTCAACTTTTCTCCATGCTTCCAAATCAACCAAACATGAAAGTTAGTCAATGCTCCGTAGATTTTGCAGTTTCATCACATAATGGGCAATTTAAGCTCAAGAAGTGACAACCTATGACTATTTAAGCTCACAAAAGTTATTCCACAAGAAAATGAAAACAAGTTGGTTGATGGAGAAACAATCAATATTTTTCCGATTGAACTAACCAAGATTTCAAGAAGTGACAACCTATGAATATTTAAGCTCACAAAACACGTAATTTTATTACCTTAGACCCTAGAGATGAGTCTAGCATCAAATTATAATGATCTCAATTATCCACCCTTTCTGTTTCATCCACACGTGATCCAAATGAAACAAATCTTATTCTTCAATGGTAGAAGTAGGAATGTTTAAAAAAATCAAAAATCAAAATTTTAAATCAAACCTGTAACCATAAAAAGCCAACCTAAAATTAACTAACCTATATGTTTAAACATCAATAAAAGAAACAATATACTTTGTGTTATTCATACTTCAGCCACTGTATTTTTTCTTTACATTTTTAACCTTTGTTTTGAGGTTTGAGTTGGTATGCAACTCTGTTTGTTTATTGTTATAAAGAGACAGTGATTTATGAGATGGGTAGCCAGATGAAATTAGTTGTCTTTTGGTTGTCTGTATGATCACCCTCCCACATCACAAACTTATTCTTTGTTGGATTATTTGAAATCATCTTGGCGTTGTACTAATATGTTGTTCATGCTCATAGAGTTAGGTCTAAGAGTTGAACAACAATGTCGATAATAATGGCTCTGTGCTTATCTTAGATATGGGTGCAGCGTATGATGTTTCACATGAACGTAACCTGATATTGTAATTGTCTTTGTGTTTACCTATATACATTGCTAGCGATGTTATATCAATGATGACATGTTTTGTCATTTGAGACGTCATCGAGTTGGTTATTGTTATGCTATCTGTTAGGGGATAACATAATCAATTTGTTGTTAACTTTTGGTTGACTCCATTTGATAGACGATGATGATGCAAAAGAAGGACATATGGGTTGTTATGGCTTGGTAAACGAAATGTTTTCTGCTATACTGAATTGCCGTTATCGAGCCTTTAAATATGATACATCTTATATCATACTATTTACAAATATATGGTCGTTTCAGTAGAAATATGATTATGATTAGGGTTTAAGGGTCTCTTCCTCACACAAGAACACAAAACCAGTATCCAGACAAAGATAGCGATAAACCCTCACTCCTTCATCACAGAGACGACGATACATGATACATCACATCTTCTGATGGCATGAAACCCTCATTCCCCACACTCAACAACTCCTCAATGTCATTCACCACCGGATTCCGCTTCTTCCGATGCTACACTCACCTCTCTCTTCCACTTTCCGCCGCTCGATTGCCTACACACGGCTGCACCGTAACTAACCTACGGTTCCTCTCGCTCACCTCACGTTCTAGCCGTCTCACGACGGTCAATTCGAAGCGGCGAGAGAGTGCGGCCACCGAGGGTGCGGACGACGGCGGAAACGGGGTCTTAGCGACGGTGGTTGCTGGTGGCGATGGCGATGGGGGCGGCGGAAGGATTGTTCCGACGGAGCTGCATAAGGAGGCTACTGAAGCGTATATGTCGTATGCTATGTCGGTTTTGGTTGGACGAGCGTTGCCCGATGTTCGTGATGGGTTGAAGCCTGTTCACCGTCGGATATTGTGAGTGTTCTTCTCTTTGATTTGTTGAATTAGAGTTCATGTACTAGTTAGTAATCCTTTTCTGAGTGATGAATTGTAGCAAGTTATTATCTACTCTTGATTTCCATTAGGATGAAATTTATGACCTTTTGTGTTACTCAATTACTTGTTACTAATGAGCATATTTGTTATACACTATGGCCTTTAGTATGAAGTGGCGGTTATGGGGTAGTTGCATTGATATATTGGTTGATATTATTAGCAATGCAGCGGATTAAACTCTACTTTACTATAATTGCAGATATGCATTGCATGATTTGGGGCTTTCATCACGTAAACCTCATAAGAAATGTGCTAGAGTTGTTGGAGAGGTTATCACTTGACCACACCTGTTCCTTCTTTCTTTATCTATGTATCTATTTATATATTTTTGGACAGATACATGTTCTTTTCTATTGCCTAGTTCTCTCATCTTTTTGTATTGTAATATCACATCTGGGATGTTTTTTCTTTCTCAGGTTCTAGGTAAGTTTCACCCCCATGGTGATAGTGCTGTATATGATTCTCTGGTCCGAATGGCGCAGGTATTTAAACATACATTGTATGGGCACACATGTCATGTAGTTTAACACTTTTTGGGAACTGTGGGTTAGGGTATATTGACTTCAGCAAAAAGTTATATATTCAGATATGTGTATATGTAATTTACTTCATACCTTATTGAGTGCATAACTTTTTTCCAGGATTTTTCTTTGCGGTGTCCACTTGTCAGTGGCCATGGAAATTTTGGCTCACTGGATGGAGATAATCCTGCAGCAATGCGGTATACTGAATGCAGATTGGAAGTATGTTTTATGTTTTCTTTATCAGCTTAGTTGTTTGTAGTAAAGATTAGATGCTTAAATGTCTCTGTTCTTAAGCAGCAGTTATTTATCACGAAACGTGACTACTTCATTGTTTGTTCCAATTAATGTATTCTCTTTTTTATACTTTGGTGGTAGATTGTGATTTTCTTTCTGGTGCCTAGTGTAATAGCCTTTCCTTCTGATTTTCTTTTGCTGTAAATTTGTAATAAGAATCTACAAGTACTCATTCTTTTAGCTTCATTTTTTCAGGCACTTACTGAAACAATGCTTCTATCTGATTTGGATATGGATACAGTAAGTATTGTTCAGATTTTAACTTTTACAATATTATGACATACTTCTTATTCCCTGAGTTCATTTTATGGCAGGTTGATTTTGTTCCAAACTTCGACAATTCTCTCAAAGAACCATCACTGCTTCCTGCTCGAATCCCAAACTTACTATTGAATGGTTCTTCAGGGATTGCGGTGATTATCTAGATATTACATACTGACCCTTACAAATCATGTGTCCAAATAATTACTGATTTATTAATTATCTTTTCTAGGTTGGAATGGCAACCAATATTCCTCCACATAATCTTGGGGAGTTGGTTGATGCTCTGTCTGTCTTAATTCATAATCCAGATGCCTCGGTACTTGTTCAGTTGTCTGATATCAAATTTCTTCTTTCAAATTTCATATTGTTTCTTATCAGATTATCAACCATATTATGTTCATAATTTTCATCCTCATTCAACCTGCTTTATTTTGTAACAGCTGCAAGAATTAATGGAATACATGCCTGGACCTGACTTTCCAACAGGAGGAGTCATAATGGGAAATCTCGGGTAGCTTTTTTTATTCTTTTAACTTATATGTAAACAAACAACCAGAGTGTTTTTTTTGTGTGTGTGTGGGTGAAAGTAATGAATTGATCATGTAAGATGATTAAATACTTACATTCTTAATAATACAGAATCTTGGAAGCCTATCGAACTGGAAAAGGACGTGTAGTAGTCAGGGGAAAGACAGAGATTGAAATATCTGATTCTAAGACGAAGAGTGTAGCAATTGTAGTAAAAGAGGTTACTTCCTACGAGTATTTTTTAGATTATATAGGATGTAAAATTTGTATCAAATAAGTTCACATACTGTGTTGGATTAACTTGTTGAATTTGTATTTTATATATGGAACAGATTCCTTATCAGACCAACAAATCCTCTCTTGTTATGAAAATTGCTGAGCTAATTCAAAACAAGGTACACCTATGGTGTTAGTCATTTCATTATTTGTTTGGAAAAGTTAGTTATATGTAACATTCCTGAACTTAAAGTTTCATGTAGCTGTGACGGGCTTATTTTTTATGTTTCTTCTCTCCTTATACTTATTGATGTTTTATTTATGCTACATAAGTTCTTGTAACTGTAAGTATTATTGTGAAGGAAAGAACAAGCGTCTTTTGTTAAGATGTTCATCGTGGATCAATTCAACCATTTTTATGCCCCTTTATAACCTGAATATACTCCTCTTTTGTTAAGACTTTGGAAGGCATAAGTGATATCCGCGACGAGAGTGATCGATCTGGAATGCGAATAGTCATTGAGGTAATAATCTTGTTAAATTCTTGCATCAATCTTCATTGTCTTGGCATGCTTGTTTGTTTCTTTTAAACGGAGAAATGAATCAATATTATTAACAGTGTGTAGATGGGCCAGCAAAACACTTGAAACCTCTACGAAATACACCCATATTACAATTTACATATATAACTAAAATTACACCCCATCCTCCAATCTAGATTTCTTGTTTTTTAATGATTTAACCTTTTTTTTTATTCAAACTTTTCAGCTTAAGAGGGGGTCTGATCCATCTATTGTTCTGAATAATCTGTATCGTCTCACTGCTCTACAGTCAAGTTTTAGCTGCAACATGGTTGGGTGAGCGGTTTTAATTGGTGGTTTGTGTGATTTAGATGTTTTAAACTGTTTTTAGAGATCTTCAAGTTACCGTAGATGCAATTGCGTGGCTGCGTTTTTCTCATACGTAATAGGTTTTTGTAGTATAGTAACATTGTTGATAAAGAACAAACATGCATACATACACATGGATGCGTACACATATGCATGCACATGGGTAATTACACATATATGCATACATACATGCAAACATACATACATACACACGTATATGTTATATTTATCTTACAAGAAGGACCATGCATGGCTATAGTGCATAACATATATAATAAAGTTACTACTGACTAGGCTGAATAAAGTATATAATTAATTTTCAACAAAATTCTTGATGAACAAATGTATTGGTTTTTTTATGACACAATTTTCTTTGTTTTTAATCACTTTTTTTGGTAAATTTTTGCACAAATATCTTATCGAAAAATGGATATCACTTCTGTATAATTGTTTCACTTTTTTGTAATGATATATTTTGGACAAATATACTTTAATTGACTTCTGATTTTTCGTGTTTGATTATTCTGGCAGTATTCTCAATGGTCAACCTAAACAGATGGGCTTAAAGGAAATGCTTCAGGTAACTCATTTACCATCTGACCCACAAAGTCTTCTTACTCTGTTAATTATGTTTAAATGATCACAATTAGTTCAAATAATCATATACATCTGAGATATCTCAATAATTAGTTTGCTTATCTTTGAGTAAGTGGCTTTTTGTTGCTGATATGGTATTTTTTGATGCATGTTTATAAAACATCTGCCTTTTTTACTTCAATTTTTTTTATCATACAGGCTTTCTTGGATTTTAGATGCTCTGTGGTTGAAAGACGAGCAAGATATAAGCTTGCACATGCACGAGACAGAAATCATATTGTTGAGGTGAGTTTAATTGAAGGTTTTGGTTCAACCACACTAAGAAATGACTGTAACCAGCAAATGTTAACATTTTTCCTTTTGGTTAAATCAAGGGTATAATAATTGGGCTTGATAATATCGATGATGTAATTGATGTAATCAGAAAAGCTTCAAGCAATTCAATGGCGTCAGCAGATCTAAGGAAAAGTAGGCTCCACTGCTCTATTATTCTTTATATGGTTAGATGCTCTAAATTGTTACTTGCTTCATATGATGTATATTGCAGAGTTTCATTTATCGGATAAGCAAGCTGAAGCAATATTAGACATCAACTTAAGGAGACTAACATTGCTTGAGGTGCACATTTTGGCCAAATCAATTCCTTTTTACTTATTAAAACTTTTCCTTTGAGTGTATTAAATTTTTTTGGTTTTTTTTATGCAGAGAGGCAAGTACATTAGTGAAGGAACATCCTTAATGGAACAGATTTCTAACTTGGAGGAACTTCTATCAAGCAGAAAGAATATATTGCAGGTATACCTTCTAAGCTCAATGGTTTTTTTCAATATGAATGATGAATTCATAAGTTGGTGTGAGCTGTCATTTTTTCATTTATCAATGTTACACTTGTTTTCTACATAGCTAATTGAAGAAGAAGCAAATGAGATAAAGAATAAGTTTTTGACTCCAAGGCGTTCAACTTTGGAGGATACTGATAATGGCATGCTTGATGAAATCGATGTTATCCCCAATGAAGAAATGTTACTGGTACATAGAATTATACAATTTGTTTTATTTGTGGTTTTGTTATGTTGAAAAACCTTTTATTTCACCAACAGGCACTTAGCGAAAAAGGTTATGTTAAAAGGATGAAACCTGACACTTTTAATCTACAAAACCGTGGAACTATTGGTAAATCAGTTGGAAAACTGAGAGTCAACGATGCAATGTCTGACTTTCTTGTCTGTCGTACCCATGACCGTCTACTCTACTTCAGGTGCTTCCCACAGTTCTTACTTTTTAAATTTTATGATTAAACTTGATTGTCAGCTTAAGATGATAAATCATCTCAAAAATTATTTATGTGTAGCGATAAGGGTATCGTGTATTCTGCACCCGCGTACAAAATTCCAGAATGTTCTCGTGCAGCTGCAGGCACACCCCTGATCCAGGCATGCTATTTTACAGTCTTTCACCATGAACAAGACATTTGACTGTTATGCCCCTTTTGCTGACTAGTTATTTTCATCCACTTTGTGTAACCAGATTTTGTCCTTATCTGACGGTGAAAGAATTACTTCTATAATACCTGTTAGTGAATTTGCTGAAGATCAGTATCTTCTAATGCTTACTGCAAATGGCTACATTAAAAAAGTATCTTTAATGTTGTTTTCATCCATTAGGTCATCCGGGATTATAGCACTTCAACTGGTTTGTCTTCATCTTGTTTTTCTTGACTTCTTTTTTACTTAAAATGAAATACAGCATCTGTTGAAGCTCACAGTGTCTGCTCACATAGGTTCCTGGTGATTCCCTCAAATGGGTACGCCGGTGCACAAATGAAGATTATGTTGCAATGGCATCACAAAATGGATTTGTTATTCTTAGTTCTTGTGAAATTGTAAGTGTTCCTTTTTTTGTACTATAAAATAAAATGGCCTGAGAAATAACTGCTTCAGCTAATCTGATGTTTATAGATCCGGGCACTTGGAAGAAATACAAGAGGTGCAGTTGCAATGAGATTGAAAGAAGGGGACAGAATGGCATGTGTCGATATCATACCTGCAGCAAAGCAGGATGGGATAAAGAGCGTTTCTGGATCTGACCACACCCAGTAATTTTTTCTAACCTTAGTTGTTTACTTGTTCATACACACACATATATGTATGTATGTGTGTGTGTTTTATATATATTTTTTATTTTTTTAGATACAAATAACTAAATTTATAATTTGCAGTAAGCGGCCACATGGCCCATGGCTGTTGTTTGTGTCTGAAAATGGTTTTGGAAAGCGAGTTCCTCTCAGCCGCTTTCGCCAGTCTCCTTTGAATAGGGTTGGTTTAATAGGTTACAAGGTATGCTTTATTGACCTTAAATTTAAGCGAGTTCAGTTTCAGATGCAAAAATATATATTACACATTCTTCTTTTGTTTCACTTTGCTTTAATTTATCTTTTGACGATTTTCTTTATATTTTTTAAGTTCTCCTCCGAAGACCGCTTGGCTGCTGTGTTTGTAGTTGGCTTTACTTCAGCAGGTAAATGTGGTTTTCAGGTTTCAATCTGTGGTGCACAGGAGTTATCTACTTACCGGGGCCATCAGCAATTAGTTAATTATTATTGTGTATTACAGATGATGGTGAAAGTGATGAGCAAGTTGTTCTAGTGAGCCAGAGTGGCACAGTGAACCGAATAAAAGTCAGGGATATTCCTATTCAGTCACGCTACGCAAGGTAACTATCAGCGGCCTTTCGAAAGCCATTACACATAATCACCTACTTGTAATTATAACCTTATAGATTAGGTAAACATATGTGAAGTATTATTTTGTTCTGTGTTATGTTCATGATCATCACACGAAATTCTGAAGTTTGTAGTATTCTTGTACTACTGATTTAGTTAAACAAGATTTGATTTTTTTTAATATTATATATAACTCAAAATAACTGTTTCCTTTAATGATTGCTGTGCTGTGAATTCTATATCAGGGGAGTGATATTAATGCGGCTTGAGCATGCTGGGAAGATTCAGTCAGCTTCTTTGATTTCAGCTTCAGAAACAGAACTTGACGAAGTTGAAGCTGCAGCTGTGTAGAAGTTTATATCGAGTTAACTATGGTTGATGATCAAGTGAAGATATCTCTCTACTCTAGTTAATATCGTAACTGAAATGGTTAACCATGCACGAGGTACATACGGCCAACCATATTGAGCATTTGTATCATGAAACTTCTGTAAATGGTTTGTCTGAAAATGTTTTTGGAAAGCGAGTTCCTCTCAGCCGCTTTCGCCCGTCTGGCCCTTTAGTGTCTTTTCCCCCGTAGCGCTAATGGTGTGGATTTAGTGTATGTATCTTCCAGACTTTTGGTAACATGGATTTGTGTTTTTATTCCTAAATTTGAGTCATGTTTGATCACATTGATACCTTATCTAGCCCGTAAATTATTGGGGACTGCATGCAGCCATGCTAAAAGCTCCTGAATTCCTAATTTAACCAATGATCCAATTAACATTATGTGGGGAGCTATGTTATCTGAGTTAGTGTCGTCATGGTTTAGTTTGGTTCTCTGTTAAATTTGTACCTATAACTGATTTTATGGCTTTTAGAATTTCATAACCGTCCGGTTTTGGTTATAGGTGGTTCAATTATTTAATTATTTCGCTTATTGTAAAAATAAATTGCTTAATAAATTCAATTATTGTATATATAAAAATGAAATTCAATTAATTATTTACTTTATAAAGATGTTACGGTGCAATGAAAACAGAAGTTTCATCATCTCTTTCTCCAGAACTCTCCTTTTCTTGTTTGTATTACATCAAGCTTTACTGAAAGCGAGGATTCATGTTGTGGGAGACGATTGAGAAACAAGGTTTTTAACAACTTTCAAAATATGTATGATTGATACAAGTATTCTTCTAATATAAATCTAGAACAAACCCTTCGATTATCAGCCTTAGAAGGTTATTCATATACTAACAATTACCATCTTATGTCTACTGTGAGGTACAATTTTTGTTTTGGACATTTGTAGTTTTCAGCCTTCTCTTTTCATCACAATAATCATGTTACTTGTTTTATAATTCTAAGTCGAACATTAGATACGTCTTTATATTAAATTTACTAACGAGGTTGTTGAGTATACCATCATGCCCATTGACTTTCACATGAGTGTCTTATCACCTATTTCACTATCTTTCACTCTACCTCACCCATAAAAAAAATCTCACCTCTTTTAACACTCCTAAATTTAATTTTAAAAAATATGTAAGCATTTTGTGTATGTTAGAGGTTTTTTTGTAGCCCGTTAACGTGTTAAAGGGCCACATACCAACGTAACCCATGAGAAGGGGGGGGGGGGG
>BJCM01037803.1:0-11359 GCA_018326385.1 Flaveria bidentis | reverse complement strand
GTGGGGTGTTCGCTTTATTAGCCCATGCCAACTTAACACTAACACCAAACGTTAGTGTATGACTTCAACCTTACCAAAAACGTAATAAAAATGTCGTTAATTTAACGCAGTTCTAACGGTCTTGCTATCATTTTAATAAAAGTTATACATATTTTATGATATCGACTAATTATGTCTATATGATATACATGAATCAAAATCAAACTTAATAATACCTAAAGCCAAATGTTACCCGTGAACTTTGAAATAAAAACTTAATAAATAAAACAAAATATTTTTATAGCATGTTTATTAACATCTATTTTAATACTTGTCACCAGGTCTACCATTTAATGCTAATATTAAATGTTATTGATATTATTTGTATCATTTTCAAATTATAAAAAATTATATAATAAATTTAAATTATTTTTTTTTTATTATAAAGCATAATTATTTTAAATACAAAATTTTATGAAATATTTAAAATTTCTAGGACAATGTATAAAAAAAATGACATTGTTGAAAAAAAACAGTTCTTTAAAAGAATCGTAGAATCTTTAAAAAACAATATTTTAAAACAAAATTTTTAAAGATGCAAATTTTAAAAAATATTGTTATTATTTTATTGCTTAAAATAACTAATTATACATATCCGAGGATAGTGTTCCCCTCCGGTAAGGTTCTTTTTGCCATTTTGATAACCCCTCTTCCCGATATGGCAATATTTGAATGGCTAGATACACAAATAATGAATCAATAACATGTTAAAATTAACAAGCAGTTAGCTATGTTGTAATGAGTCAATAAAGTGTCAATGTTGTTTTGGAACTCCACAAAGTGGAAGAGGTACTATAATGGAAAATAGAAGACAAGAAACATTCTAACAACTATCGCGTTGAATCGGTGATTTTTGAACATTTTTGAACAGGAGTTCATATTATAATAGGTTAAAGTTAACTCTTTGGGCAAGACAAGTACAATCATAAAAAAAACATTTTAAAAAAGTCTTAGACAAATTCATACAACGAATAAAACAAAAACGAGTCTCAAGACTCAACCTAGCAACTGTGATCTTGAAACTCAACCGATGAGGCTTGGTCTAGAAAGGACACAACCACTAGTAGGGTAACGATAGATCATCAGGACACTTGTTTAGTCACTATCAAAATAAACATATAACCGACTTGTCATTAACATCAAATAGGTAAAATAATGAGAATCGATGCCATAAAGATCCCTAAGAATATATTTGCCCGAAGTCTAGCGTATGTTAGTATGTTTCTATAACAAATGAGAAACATTACTAGAAACTTAAGCAATATTTGAGCAATCTATACTACATAGTGTACAACACTAATACTACTCTATAGACGAATTAATCCTTCACAAGGACTCCTTTTATTATTTATTTATTATAACAACACTTTCTAAATTTTCTAAAATAAATACATTGCAATCTGTATCGTATAAGATTTGAACTCTAACTTTTGATTCCTTGTATAGGATAGAGTTGACCAACAATGGATCAATGTTGAGGGTTACAGAAGCTAGTTGTCCCATGTTGCTTCACCATTGAAAGATGCTCAAACCGCATAACGTTAAGCAATACTACCATGACATCGAATAGCGTCGTCGACTGGCTTGTATTTCACAACTTCCTTCCATTTCACTTTCTCCATTTTAAATGCATCTTCTTGGCTATAACCTTTTCACTAAATATATCATATTATCTCGTTTTCTTTTAAAATCTATAAAAATGTAAGTACCAATCAAAGTAATAAATCTCTTAATAATATCATAACATATATAACATAACTAACATGCAATTAAGCTAATATAAATTGCAACAATTCTACACCTATATAATCAAAGCAACACCTAGTCAAGTCAAATCAAATTGAACTTAAAATGTTTGGTCCATTACAAACCAACCTATATTAAAATTTTAAAATCAGACCTTTAACTTACCATCAAACCATAGCTTAAAAAACTTAATCGAGCTAGACTTTCTAGTCTCACATTCGAGTCGAGTTAACATGACGTTGACTCGACTCGATATAGTTACGAAACCAACCACTTTCAACGTTCCACATACCGAATTAGTAAAAGTGCCGGATGGCTCGCATCCCAAAAACACACAAAATAGCCCTCTTCTGCATGTAAGTAGTCTCCGGTCACCGCTAAAGGCACTCCGGCAACTCCGGCGGTGGCGCACGGCGGCTTTCACGGGCGCACGTTAGCATGACCAATCACCACCCGCCACGTCATTCCACCTGAACACCCTCACGTCTTCTTCTTCTTCTCCCACTGCCACCATCTTCAACTCTTCATTATTCCCAAATTAATCCTCCTCCGATCCTAAAATCACAATTTTGCCCCCAATCGCCGATTCCGATGGCCGGAGATGATTCCACCGGCGCCGCAATCCGACCGTCGCCGTCGCGGCCGCGGAAATACAGGTCGATGACGGATATTATCAACGACGTTAATTGCGTTGTGGTTGAACCCGACGACTACAACGACGTCGTTTGCGATCAATGTGGCTCCGGCGACCGTGACCACCAGCTCCTCCTCTGCGATAAATGTGATAAAGCGTACCACATGACGTGTCTCCGCCCTATCGTCGTTCGTGTTCCGATTGGTCATTGGTACTGCCCTACGTGCTCCGATCATCCTCCGACGATTAAGAGTATGCACTCCGGTTAATCCGATTCTATTGTTTGTGTATACACATTGTAATTGGAACCTGTAGTTTCAATGTAATTGGATGTTGATTTCTGTATCGTTTCAGGTTTCACGCAGACGAAGATTTTCGATTTCTTTAAGATAAAGAAATGCACAGCTTCTGCTGTGAAGAGAATATCTCCTCAAGGTAGATTGTTGCTTCTGGTTGACAAATTGTATGCTGTTTTGGTATTGAGAATTGATCACACATTGCCACTTTTTAAAATCCCCCTTCTTCATAGCTGTTTATAACAGGCTGTTTGAAATTCATGAACAATTAGGGTTGTGACTGCATTTTGTTACAATTCTTTCTCAATTTACAGATAGTTTTGTGAATTGGTTGTTATATCACATCCAAAGAATCGTTTGCTCTTTTTTGGTTATAATCAAAACCTAAAAAAGACGAATTGTGTCGTTTTATAACTGATTATAGTTTAGTATTGCAGGTGCTTTAGGTGTGTGAATATTATATTTGGTTGGTTCAGTTTAGTGGCAAATTCCACTTATGAATGAGTGAGCTATGTGTTTTGACACTACAGCCAGCAAGTTTTGTATTGCTTCACAAACTAAATAAGTTTACTTGTATTGAAATACTAAAGCCCTATGGAAATCTGCATGTAGTATAATCCTGCACTCTGGGGGCATATGTTTATCCCTTAGGTGTGTACTAAGCTCGCATTATACAACGAGTAAATTCCATATCTTATAAAAATTGAACCTTTTTTAATTAAATATATCTTCCAGGGCATACTTTATGTCTATTTATTTATCATACTGAGTATATTGGGTTAATTAATCAAATGAATTGCAAATTTTTCCTCAAATTGTATGATGTTCTTGTTGCATGCTAAGCAGTTCTTTTGATGTTGTCATTACTCCCAATTTTTGGTTTTCTTTTTGAATATCATAAAGTGTGCTTAATGGCATTCGTTTATAAAAGTTAAACTGCATTCGACTTAGGGAAGGAAGACAAATAAGTAAGTATAATATCATTTCTAATGTTTGTTACTAAATATATAATCTTCTTTAGTGATAAATTGCCATTTATCATCACGTTTACGCCAGTAGAATATGATCAGGGTATGCATGGTCATGCATCTAGTTGTATAGGTTAACAAGATAGTTTCTTTTCTTCATATGCCAAGTAAGAACCAGAACTCCAGTATATTGAAGTGATAAGACACATATACACTTCCTGTCTAAGTTATTACCATTGGTTATAATTTCTAAGTCAAAAACAATTCTCATCCTTCGTATCCAAAATGTTTTCATCCATCTTTTTGCCACCCATATTAGGGAAAAGTTCTATGTAATTTATCTTACTCTTATATTTCTGAATTGCTCTGACATAACCACGAAGAACTAATTTTGTTAGAATATGGAAGTAAAATGATTATTTTTATAACATTCAAATTACCTCTTGAGTTCATAAACCCTTCCACCCTTCAAGAACAGCATGATTCCTTTTAATAATGTTTAACATAGAATACAATAGGTGATGATGCATCTCTCATTGCTATTTATTTTCTAATGTCTTGACATCTCCTCTTATAATTGTTAACAAAGGATGTATGTAGATACTTTATCTCAAACCATAACAGTATCCCAGTTGAAGGTTTATTTTTATTGTCAAGCCAAAAAACAATTCTTGTTCTTTGGATTCATAAAGCATACAAGAAGAAAAGACGTTCCGATTTTTATTCAAGCAAAAATGTAAAACTTTGTAACTGTTGAAACACATGAAGAGACCATCTTGCCATCTTTACCAACCCTTTTGTGGAGACATAAATTTGTCTATGAAGTTTTTCATTTTCTTAAATAGTTAAATTTATCTCTGTTGTTGAAACATACAAATATTATTTTTTGGGAGTCAAAGTTTTTGAATTGCTTTAACATAATCATGGGGATCTTTTTTGTTAAAATATGGAAGGCAATGCAGATTTATATGACCATCAAATCTGAATGATTAAATAAAGATGATCATCAAGGAAAAGAGATGGAGGTTAACATTTAAACTTATCTTACAATTCCATAGGCCAACTAACTTTGCATGTAAAGTTGTTGTGGTGTAGATTAGGTAGGTAACATCTAGCCGTTTAAAAACAGTTTCTTGGAGTTGCTAATTATTCTAGGAATATTAGAAATAATAAATCTGACTTGAGCACATTTACATGCCAATTGTCATCATCTCTGTGTGCTACGCGTAAATACTTCTATATATTATCAATTACCCACGTTTGTTCAATCTGTTTTCTCACATGATCCCCAAATCATATTATGTTATTGTTAGTTTTTATACTTTCTTTTTGGATATTTTCTTTAATTTTCTATATTTCTCAAATAAGCAGATTCCAGGAAACGTAGGAGACGAATTGTGCATCATAAAAAAAGGAGGAGATTATTGCCATTTACTCCAAGCGAAGATACAGAGCGTAGGCTAGAGCAAATGGGGTCTCTAGCTTCTGCTTTGACCTCACTCAACATGGAATATAGTGATGATCTCACTTACTCCTTCGATATGGCTCCAAGATGGGCCAATTTAGCCACGTATGAAAAAGGTGGAATGCAGGTAAAGATATTCAAAAGTAATAACAACAATTAAGTAAATTAATATGGTCATACTATTCTCTCTAAGAATTATTATTTTTGCTTATTTGTGAGTAAGAAAGTCACAGTTTCAAGTTAAGGAAACAACCTCCTCGCAAACTGTATGAAAATGCTGCATACAAAGACTTGGCCTTTTTTTAACCCTTTGAGTCCTTAATGATCAAGGGGTGTCACCCTTTGAGTCCTTAATGATCAAGGGGTGTCCTTATACTTAATAAAATTGATTTTAAGTTCCATTTTATTATATCAGTTATCTCATGTGACTCTCATATAAGGTTCTTTCAAAAGAAGACACAGAAACCTTGGAATACTGCAGTGCCATGTTGAAAAGAGGTGAATGCCCTCCATTGCTTGTCATATTCGATTCTTGTGAAGGGTAAATAATTAAATTTTGTTTAAACAAGCTTCTTATTCCAATTAGAGGTGGCAATTTTGATCCCCTAACTTATGATGGGTCAATTTCTGCAATGTCTTATTTTTTAATGGGTCAAATTGGTCCACATGGGTTGAAAGCCATCCAAAGTGTATTTGACTGCTTAAACCCTCTTAAATTGCTTTATTGGAGGATACTAGGATTATTACTGTAATAATGTAACTTTCGTAGTCATGTGTAACATATTAAATATATAAATGTCAAGAAAATGGATAAAAAGTGTTTTCTCGATTCAGATCACACTAACTAAAATTTACCCAGTTTGACCCATTAGGATTACACGACCACCCATTTTGGCACCTCTAAATTTTCAGTGTAGTGTCATAACCACATGTTCTTTTGGTACAGTTATACTGTACAAGCTGATGGCCCTATAAAGGACATGACATTGATAACTGAATACATCGGTGATGTGGATTACATTAAAAACCGTGAACATGATGACTGTGACAGCATGATGACTCTTCTCTTAGCATCTAATCCATCAAAGAGTCTTGTTATCTGCCCTGATAAACGTGGAAACATTGCTCGTTTTATCAACGGGATAAATAACTTTGATCCGTAAGCTTGCCAAAATACTTCCATATTTGCTGAATTATATTGCTCTCTCTTAAGTACATGGTATTTCACTATTTTGCAGTGAAGCAAAGAAGAAGCAAAATCTAAAATGTGTGAGATACAGTGTAAACGGAGAATGCAGAGTCCTTTTGGTTGCTACACGTGATATTGCAAAGGGTGAGAGATTATACTATGATTATAACGGATATGAACATGAATATCCAACTCATCATTTCATATAGGATTTTCCAGGCATGCTAATTCAGTTATGAAAACATGATTAGCCCATTGATTTATATTATGTTACTATTTATGACCCTTTTTCACAGATCCAAAGAGCTTCTTTGTAGACAGTTTATGAAATCTATGTATTATTTAAGCTATCAAAAGAATATATAGTTTATAGGAATTTCAGTTAAGGCAGTACCGGTTGGACCAATTATCTCATCTGTCCTTGAAAACCCATTAGACTTGGTCAGGACCAGACCATTTTTGCACACATTTGGACCCCTGTCCTCTGCTCCCGTCTGGTTTGTCGGCTTGCTTTTTCTGGTGTTATTTTTGTTATAGAGAGAGAGAGAGGGAGAGATGTATTACATCACTTGTTTTTCTACATATATCGTTATGATTTGCTTGATGACAACATTGGTGATATCTATGAATTTGAATATGAAGACACTCGGTTTATCTATTCGAGCTTGCATAATGCAAGAGTAAAAGCGACTAAAAGACTGGAATTTTTGTCACCTTTCTTCACTACTGATAAGTGATATGTTTGCTGTGTATGTTTTTATGCCTTCATTACTGATCAACACTGCGTAGGTACAAACCACTCATTGTATTAAAATGTGAAATGTTAAATATCCTAAATGGTTGAGGTGACAAGACAAGTGAGTTATAATAGGTGTTAGAAAAGGATTCGCATTGGATTGAATCTTCTGTTAGTATAGGGCGAGTTTGACCCTGAAACATTTTTTTTCCTTTTATTTTCAGTTTTTAAATTTATTAATGTATTTATGATCAAAGACAGATATAATTTCTAGCTTCTTTTTATTAATTTTATTATTTGATCCATTTGAGATAAAAAGACATTCTAGATTTGCATCTTTAAATAATGTTTACCTGATAAAGTCATTAACGATTTAAAGTTTTAAACATGATAACAATATTATAGATGAAAGAAATAAGAACTATAAAGACTTTTCTTATTTGTGTTTTAAAAGCAAACTTAGCTCAATTATAGTTTTTTTAACTCAATAATTCTATCCAACCAAGATAAAACTAACTCAGAATCTTGCATTCCTATGGGTGATTATTCGATCATGATTGTATGCGTATAACAACCTTATGCAAGGTTAATACATTTTTCTTGATCAAGGTCAAAAGATCTTACAATCAACAAATGGATCTTAACAACCATCCTCATCGCATATCTTCACTTGTCCTTTATCATATGATCTTGTGTGATCTTGAACTTTTAAGCATTTAAAGCTATACAACATCAATATTTATAATTGTTTGTTTGTTTAATAAATATCAATTGTGAGTTATGTAAATAAAACTTATTGTATTTGTATAACAATATACTCTTTGTGAGTGACGTGAGTCTAGTAAAACTTGGTATATGACGTAGATTGTTTCAGATTGGCTATTTTTTATCTCAAATAACCCACAAGTGATACAACTCAATTTTACATGGGCCGATCTATTGGATATTTGGATCACGTTTTTATTTCCCAATCTTACTAATTTCTGTAACTATTAAGCCCAAAAGGAAGTAAATTCAAATGTGATGTGTCCTCTGAAAAGCATGGAGTCCAAATTCAGGATCAGTTAGATATATTTCTTTAAATGGAACACTAAACACTTGTTGATGTGTCTTGCATGTATATTAAGGTTAAGAGTTTAATCATACAACTAATAAGTACTTAAATAGATTAGGTTATGTTCTAAAAATGTTAGGTTATGTGCTATAAATGTTAAATATATTCTGGGGAATTAATAAAGATGATATAAATTGTAAAGTTAAGTTAGTCATAAAATAATTGTATTGGAAGATGACACAAGCTGCAATAGTAGTTAGTGCATCTGACCATACCGCCCCGCTTGGCATGAGATAAAAAAAAAGCACATATATATTTATTATTATTTGAATACATTTTAAGTTATATCTAAAGGATAATAAGATAAAATAATATTATACATAAAATTGGAGATTTTCAAACAGTCATTGCTAGTAAGCATTCAGCAAGAAAATATTTAACATTAACTTCGCCTTTTCTTTTTATTATGTGATGGATCTGATACGAATCATTTTTATAAGCGACTCAACCCAAACCGAAAATTTAATATTTAATAATAGACAAGTTAGACCCCTAAAAATTTTCGAACTTTATGGAAAGATTTTCGAGAAACGCCACTGATAAGCAAGAAAATATTTAAGATTAGTAAATAAAAGTATTGCATTTTTGAAATAAATACATTATGGGTTGGTATTCACTTATTAACCCAATGAAACAGTAATTTGTTGGCGTGCTTTCTCCCATACCTACCAACACATGTGACCAACAAATCATCAATATCTTTGTTTATTCTTTCCGTTCATGTTTATGGGCATATTGTCACGCCAATGATGTATTTAGGAGAATTAGTTAGGTTATTGTACTATCAAATGATCAATGCATTTATTGATTCATTGTGTTTGTGTTTTTGTGCATTTGAATTTTGGTAACCGAAAAAAACAACTGACGTTGTAACTTTAACTTGACCGATAAATAAAGGGTTGGGCCTTGTTTTCTTGTTCTCTTTTAAGTCAAGCTCTTTAGGTCACATGAAGAGGTCGAGGTTTTGTATTCATACATATGAGTCGTGTGAATAGTGTCCTCGTACCTAAAACAACCCAAGTCCCCAACCATGGTATACATTATAAGTCCATTAAGAATTTTAAACGCAAACGTAGTCATCCTTACTAGTCTAAATTCTACTACGTCGAAGATATATTTGTACTTAATGAGAAACAAAACGTCAAGACAAAGTTGCTTCATAAGTGACAAGTCTATACATAGGCTTGTTCTAGTCCTATCGACTTCCGCTCAATTAGTTTTCTTTGGTAATCCTTTTGTTCGAGGATATGCCGAGTTGTTAATCAGTTGCAAGAAACAATAAGTGATAACTCCATCATCAATTTACTAGATTTATTAAAAACGTTTTATATAACAATATATTTGTCTTAACATGTATGATAAAGCAATGCGACCATTCTAATCATGCCATGTTCATGCAAGGTCTTTGTGAGCTATTATATCATACATAAGACTTAAGAGATCCATTGTTCACAAGCTTAGATATACAATATTTAGATATATGTACGTTTCATATTGTCTTAGTTATACAACTTTAGTGTGGTAGCTGATTTAAATCAATGGTTCAACTTCAACATATAAGATACAACTAACATATCTCATAATTCATAATCTTCCCTTACACTATTAGCATGTTTCAGAAATAGTCATGAGAGAAAAATAAGGATTTATGTGAGTGTGAAGAGAAAGAAACACATAATCGTGTAAGAGATGTAAAAAGAAACATAGAGAGAAGATGGGGTGCAATCATAGATTATGAGATTTAGATTGGGGTGCATTTAAGTTGGCCCTTATGATATTCAAGATCAATTACATGCAGCATTGTCAAATGTTGACTTCTTCCCACTCATTTATGTATGCATCATCTGTTCGCCATCTACCGGAAGTACAGCGTAATTTGCAAGGAAATGACCTAACCTCGAAAACGGTTCAACGTGTGATACTTGTGTCATGTTCGCTCGTCGTTGGATTCTCTAACAGAGTGTATATAAGTTCATCAAATCAGAGATAAATAGAGTATTCATACTAACATCTCAATCACATGTATTTCACAAATCAGGCCTATGGTTCCACATTCCAAACACATCCCTCGGTTGCTCCGATCATATGACAGAGCAATCGTATATTTTCTCTAAACTTAAAAAGAAAAATAATCTATAATCTACAAGTTTTTAGATAAAAAATTAACAGATACGGTTAAAGAATAGAGTTGAGTGGTGTAGATATCCTCAATGGCCATTAGGGATAAATAATAGAGTTAAGTGCTTTGTTAGGTAATGAGTTCGCTTCCAACTCTGGGTGTTTTTTATCGAGTTTCCTTTGTAATTAAATAAAACATGATGATGTGAATGATGCATGAGCTGTTCCTTAAGAACTAGAGGCAGCCTTAAGGGGAGAGTGGTGTGTGACCGCCCAGGGCGCGAAAATTCTATGTGTATATGTGTATATATATATGTGTGTGTGTGTGTATATATATATATATATATATATATATATATATATATATATATAGAGAGAGAGAGAGAGAGAGAGAGAAAGATAGAATTGTCTTTTCATGTATCGAATTTGGTTCCTACAACAAGCTTGTAATCAACTGGAAAATTAGGAGTCCTGAATCGTGTTCCATTTGGAGATTCATATACATTGGTAGATAAAGAACCTTGACATTAAGGTAAAATGTAATAAGTCAGTACATTATTAAAAATCACACCTAAGGGAATATTATATATATTTACGCTTACATATACGTAAACATTCTTAAAAAAGACATAACATCATGCTACATACATATACGTAATCAAAATTTTAAATTGGAACAAACTAATCGAACGTATTAGGTATATAAATTACCTTCATTTTCAACACCTGTAAGATATATGTGTCTATCTCCACGATTCAAATCTGATGGGATAAGATTAGTAGAATTGTCTAAAACGAGATTATTACCGGAAGATTGATTACTAATGTCATCGATACATGTTGAAGGATTTGCTTCAACAAACTCTTCAATTTCCATCCCAATTACATTAACCATTCTTAAAAATAAATTACTCACAAAATTACATAAACACCCTTTAAAAATAATAAATATTATTAATCAAAGAAAATTTTTGATTGGATAAATTTGATTTTCTTGGTTTTCATAAAATTTGTTAGTTTTCTTAGGAACCTCTCTCTCTATAATATATATATA
>BJCM01037783.1:927-14776 GCA_018326385.1 Flaveria bidentis | reverse complement strand
ACTTTGTCTTCAGACTTTGTCTTCAGCTGATGTCTTCAGACTTTGTCTTCAGCTGATGTCTTCAGACTTTGTCTTCAGCTGATGTCTTCAGACTTTGTCTTCAGAATTTGTCTTCAGACTGTCTTCAGACTTTCAGACTTTGTCTTCAGACTTTGTCTTCAGACTTTGTCTTCAGACTTTGTCTTCAGACTTTGTCTTCAGCTGATGTAGACTTCTTCAGTTGTTATGATGTATGTGGGACTTAAAGGTTTTTCTGATCTGGCTCATTGATTCTTTTGGTCCAACACCTACACTGCTTAATCGAAAGTTAATGTCCAAATGTTTAATTACAGAGAAAATGAAGAAAAGTACAAACAAAATACAATAAAAAGCTTAATTAAAATATCTTGACTCAATAATCCTACCTAAGATTTTGGTCATCATGCCTTCGCTATCACCTGAATGTGCCATTAAATAGGTTGAGCATTTAGTTTGATTACTCGTTGGAAGGATTTGCGGTGCTTTCATGATTTTCCTTTCACTTGATATAGTTCTTGAATAGCACTTCTGGATCCTCCGTTGAAACTTTAAAATCTTCATAGGCTATAACATTTGGATGACATCCTGACCTTGACATACAAAAATAGTTTCTCTTGAATATAATTATTAGTACCAAATCATAAAATATTCTAAAATCTCCCACTAACTCTCCTAGGAAAGGCATAATTCTCACACTCATTAGAAGCATATAAATAAGTTGCATAAGAGGCTTCTTAGTGATTGGGTGTATTAAGTTCTTTGAAACCCTTCTCCCAAGCTTCATCAACATTAAATATTATGAAATCAGTCTCATATTAAGTCTTGAAAAACTTCTCAAAAAGTATGGCATTTATATTATTAGAGAGATTTATCAATGGTAGCTTGCCAAGTTCCCTTAAATCAGATACGGGTAGTGTTGACAAGTCATTGAAGGCCTTGAAATGTTGGAGACCACCTTTATACCTTCTGACCTCATATAACTTTCTCTCTTCATCATACCTCCATGAAATAGGCGGTTGCTTTTGGTTCTTGGTACGTAGCCCACCACTAATATGTTCTTAGATCTTCTTGCTTCTTTTAATTGATAAGATATCGATCAAATCAACTCTTTATTTCATCTCCTAAGTGTTCGCTAACAACACACGTAGATTTAGTAGATTCCATAGTTGTTGCTTGATTCAAAGTAGTTATACATTATTTTTAGTCGGTCTCATACGAGAACTTAGAGGAACCCTCATATATTGCACCATCTTCAACTATAAAACTAATCTTATTAGGGTCCTCTATATGTTGAACATGAACTTTAAGATCATCTTACACTTTTTGGGAGTTTCATGTGTCTCCTAAAAGCTTGATAAATAGGATCATCTTGAAAATTACTCTCAAAATCATCAAGATTGATGATTTCTATAATGTCATCTATCACTGCATTTCCCTAATTTTGTATGGACACTTGATTCACCCTTAATATATGGTTCCAATTTGATATCAACAAGCCTTGTAACTTGGGGAGGTACGATGAGGAATGATTGTATTCTTGAGGTTCTTGATTTGCTCCTCTAAAAGAGTTGTAGTACCAGCAATTTTCTATGACTCCCCCTGAACTGTTATGACTTGTTTAGTAGGGTTAGGTGTAATAGAAGGTGAAGAGTCGATGCCTTGAACTTTACCTTGAAAATTCGCTAGAACCATGTTAATAGATTCATTGACATGCTCATCAATATAAAAATTAGACCTCTAATGTCTATCATTGGTTGATTGTTGAGTGCATGAAATAATCCTAGACACTGACATTGTGATCCTTTGGGCTAGTAGTAGTATGAAAACCTAATCAAAAAATATTATCAATGTTACTTGCTAAGTGTTTAGCGAGCTCATCCACCATCCTTATCATCTTGGAAATTAAGTCTTATTGAATTCTTATTTAAGACTTTAGATAAGCCACTTCCTTCTTCATAGTATCAATCTATGAATCTTTATCTCATACTCTGACTTTATGCTGACAAACTTCAATACTAAATCAGACTTCAACACTAAGTCTCTTTAGTCTGATAAAGTCTATGGAAGTTATGGGCTGATCATGTAGAGGAGTGTCTAATTATGTATTTGGAAATAGAACAGACTGGATGATTAGTTCTTGAATGATAGAATTTGAAGCTTTAGAACATTAACCTACTTAATAGTCAGAATCCAAGTCATTAGATTTTTGTATAGGTGGAACAGTGGAAGTTGCATAGGCATATGGCTTTTCTCTTTCTAGTTGGAGCATAACCAACGAAGGATGGAATCAATCCACACTTTGGATCATTATAGTCGGTTTGATAATCGTTGCAACCTTTGATATATTGCATGGCGCTCTCTCACGCCCATGTAGTTTACCATACTTTATTCCACTATTCACCTTTTATCAGTTAGTAAAGTTACCATCTTTAGTTGGTAAGAAAAGGTAAGTCATGGACCTGTCATGACTACCTAATCTAGGATAATATTTTATTTTAGATACCTTACTTCTATCAATGTAGTATTTGTTTAGTAGTAAGTTCTAGTTGGTAATTTAAGTATAACCGGCTATAGATAGTAGTATATATAGTTTCTTATTGTAACTTAGTTGGTATACTTGTAAGAGTCTTGTAAACATTGAGTTCAAAAGTATTATATACAAGTATCTTGAAAACCATATGTCGTGTTATTTAACTTAGTATATTAGTATCAACTTATTTGAAGATTCTGCATCATCATTTGAGTGTGTATAAGTGAGTTTAAGAGATAATCCTATGTTGATTAACTGTAATCGATCCTGCACAATTTATCTAGTCCTCGAAATCCAATATGGACACAAGTAGTGGTGGCTTACTCCCAGACCTAATGTCATTGTTGGATTGGACATGATTGGAATTTCCCAAAAATTCAGCGATGGAACCAATAACAGTGTTCGATGTATGTATGGAACTTTCGATTGCGCACTTCAATCAAAATTGTTGACACTTGTAATGAACAAACTACAATTGAAACTTCCAACTTTTAAATCTTAGAACATACTATGAGGTAGATTAATTGAAACTAAGACCTTTGATAGCACACTTACGATTAATATAATCAAGTCTAAAAATAACACAAGTATAGAAAAAGAATAAAAATATGAGTTTTCGATGTAAGGTTGGTAAATAGAAAGTAGACATTTGATTGAGAAAACTTTTGATGGGATAAGACAAGTTTTGACTTTTGATTATACCTTTCGTTGGAGACAAGGAGTACATGCAAAAAGCATACAATGTAATGGATCGGTTTTAATATAATGGTGATAGTTTTAAGAGTTAATCTCGGTATTCGTCCCTGAGTTTTGCAAAATTTCTCCACTTTAGTACCAACGTTAATTTTATCTCCATTATTGGTCTGAGTTTTGAAAATCATTTCTATTTTCGTTCTTTTAACTAATGGTGTTAAAATTTTCTGTTAAGTGAGTGTTAAAAAGATCAAAATACCCTTAGGGCTATAATTAATATCACAACCTCACTTTTCATTTTCTCTCACACTCTCCTTCTTTCTTCTTTCTCCACAACACCACACACCACCGCCACCACACACCACCGCCGACACACACCATCACGCCTCACACCACCGCGCCTCACACCATAGTTCCTCACACCACCGCGCCACACACCATTGCGCCTCACACCACCACGCCACACACCACTGCGACCACACATCCGTCGTGACACACACCACCGCACCTCACACCACCGATCTTCAGTTCTTATGGATCTAGGTTTTTAGTCTAGTATATCAATCTAACAATACTACTTATTCATTTTGATCATAAACAGAAGATGATAAACTTCCATGGCCAAAGTAATATTATTTCCAAGTACATCCCCTTATCCCTCGATCTTAATCGCCGAGCGCACCCAAGACCACACCAATGGCGACCATTATTTCTATGTTGTGAACCACCTTCTTCCTCTTCAAACCATGTTACATAACCTCATTCCCCCCTCTGATTCAATCCCCCTTCACCCCATCCACCATCGTCGCCGGAGCCCTTCACCACCACCATCTCCGGCGTCACCCATTCGGTAAGTCCCTCGAACGTCTTGAACTCGAACCCCCAAACCCTAGAATGCAACTTTTAAGGAATCTCAGATACTATTGTCAAGATTCTTCTCAATCAAAGTGAGGAATTTAACAATCCGATTGTTATGTTGAACAATTATATGTGCCAGCGGTGGTGTGTGGTGCCAGTGGTGTGTGGTCATGGTGGTGTGTGGTCGCGGTGGTGAGGTGCGGAGGATTGTGTCGGCGGTGTTGTGTGGTGGCGGTGTTGCGTGGTGGTGGTGGTGTGAGGTGGCGGTGGTATGTGGTGTGTGGTAGCAATGGTGTGTGGTGCTGTGGAGAAGGAATTGAAAAGTGAGATGGTGATATTTTTATAGCCTTTAGAGATATTTTGGTCATTTATAAAAATTCTAACAGGAAATGTTAACATCGTTAATCAAAAGGACGAAAATAGAAACGATTTGCAAAACTCATGCCAATAATGGAGACAAAATAAACGTTAGCACTCAAGTGGAGACAATTTTTAAAACTCAGGGATGAAAACCGAGATTAACTCTAGTTTTAATGTCTCCTGGTCAACTTTTGATGGCAGTTGTAGTTCTTCAAATGTTGTTTCTCCACAATAATGAACACCACCTAGAAATGCAAGCACAAAATCAGAAAATCAGCAATAATCACAAAAGAACTTTCATCTTTGATACACATAACATGGAATGCAAGTGAAACTTGAAATAAGCCAAATGATGCACAAAAGCTTCAATCTTGGTAGAAATCACACCCAATCCAAGAATCATGCAAAGAATACACCAAATATTGGTTAAAAAAACACTTTGATTGAAACAAAAATCAAAAGTCATAGCTTTGATACCAACCTAACAACACAAATGCGAAAACAATGTCTTGTTGGTTGTAATCACTTAATCTCTCAATGAGACATTTGAACAACAATAGAACACAATAATTATATCAAGTAACCGAACCAGACACAAAATCACTTCAAAAATGCTTTTTGTATCCACTGATAATGTTGTATCAAGGAGAGTTAAACGTTTAATTATATCAAGTAACCGAACCAGACACATTCAATAAAATAATAACAACTAAGCTATATATAACAGATACTACTGCTGAATCGAAAGTTAAACGTTTAATTAAAACATTGTTTTGATTGGCAAGCATACTTTCGGTTGTTTGAAAGTATGCTTTCGACTAAAAAAAAGACTTAAGGATTAATTGCATATATACCCTTGTAAACATCCCTTAAATGCATATATACACAAGCAAAAACATTAATTGCATATAAACCCAATTTATTGTAATGACAATATTACTCTTCCAAAATAATTAATAAGAACTTACACATGGTATATATGCTATTAAAGAATTTTAGAGGGAGTTATATGCTTTTAATCTATTTGTCATTTATAAGGTTGGAAAAAGAAAATTTATCAATTATAAAATTTTAGTAAAAATAAGTGCAAATTAATCATTATATAAACTTCTTTTAATAAAAATAAGTAAATTTGCCAATTAAAAGGTTTTGTAAGGGGATATATACATTTAAAATTTTTGCTTGGGTATATATACAATTAAAGAGGTTTAAAGGGGGAAATATATTTTTAACCGCATGATACGAACTCTATGATAGAATGATACAGCCCTTAAGTTGTAGGTTCACATGAGGATATGTTTAGCAGAGAAGTGAAGGTTACTGCACCCAAAAGACTAACAACCTCATGTTTATGTTTTATTTACTAGCCTTTACGTTTGTTTATGAACTATGTAATTGACTCGAATATTACAATTGTCAATGGTTGAATATTTTCACTACTTATGAATAATTTTACCGAATAAGAAGAACTACAAACTTTCGATATCCTGAGGCGTTTCATAATTAAGACTTTACCACTTATCATTACAAAAAGTTATTTTTAAGATCATAAACATCCTTTTCTATACAATTACAAAGTTTCACAGATGTTTTTTTTTCTTTTTCAAGAATAGCATGTTATAAAAAGAGATAGAAGTCGATCAATAAATCTGAAATGAATTATAAATATGATTTGCGATATCAGAACTATATTAAAAATTAAAAAAAAAAAACATTATTCAGTGTTAAAAGGATTCGATTCTTGATTCAGCACAAGGGCTTACGTGGGTTGATAAGCCAACTTGAAAGAAGAAAGAAAAAAAAGGGTCTACTTGCAGTTTCCTGATCTCCCATCATAAAACTTGTACAGTACAATCATGTAATGCAAACAAACATTTAAAACCAAATTCACTGGTTACCAGCAATGTCAACTTGTACAAGTAAAAATATAGTTATTCCAACATAACAAGAAAAAGTAAAACACATTGGCAATCTCCCCTTATTCCGTGCATCACATAGCCAAAGCTTCCTGTAAATGGGAGAGTATCAGCAATTAGTGTCAGGTCCAAATTTATGTAAATCAGTTCTAAATCAGCATAAAGAATCAATATTGTTAAATCCAATCAATTAAAAAACCTAATACAATTAGCAATAGAATCTTTTCAATAATATTAACATAGTAATAATAATTCAAACTTGTCTCAAAATTATACCCAAAAAAATAATAACAATTCATCTATAAAATTAAGTCATGTAAAGTGAATGGGAAAATATGTGTGCTATAAAAACGTTGCATTTGTATAGTGTTGGAACTCTCAATATATAAAAACTAAGGTGGTGACAATCAATGACGGCAATTGCAACAATACAAAGATGATGTTCTAGCAACCAAGGAGAAAGTCCCAACACAATTAATATCTCATGTGAGTCATGTTTGACCATAACCCTAAGCAACTAGACATGCATTTGTGCGACCAGAGAAACATCAAGGTTGCGGTTAATTGTGAACACTCAACAACCAACAATATGCATTTGTGCAACTAGAGAAACATCAAGGTTGCGGTTAATTGTGAACACTCAACAACCAACAATATGCTTTTCATGAGGAAGTGGCTCAAGATCCCAGCTGAAAGAGCCCTTCTCATCCTCCATAGCTTGTCGCTATCCTAGGTGAGCAAGAGTTGCAACAAGTGTCGGAACAAGGTAAAAAAACAATTGCAACAATATATACGTGAGACCCGGGTAGGTGTTCATCAATGCTTTATTTACTGTTTTCGGATTGGATTTTTTGAATTTGAATTTTTTTATGAACCTACCCAAAATTTGATCTAATCTGAATTATGGATGTTTCTATTTGATCTGATCTATTCAAATTCAATTAGATCGGATTCAGGTAAAATCCGAGTAATCCGAATGAAACCGAATAACATTTTTTTCTAATTTTTTGTTAATGCTTAATTTTCCTAAAATTTTGTTCCTAACATGACTACAACTCTTTGAGATTGACTCTCACCGCTCTACTCTCTTTGATAATTTGATAAGGTTTACGAAAAGTTGAAGAGGATTTAATCAAAGACTTGATAACTACATACTATTTTCATTTACTGAATCAAGTGATCAACTAGGCAAAACAATGGGTTATTAAGTTTGCATTGTATAAATGTGGGCACACACTACGCAACCGTACCACAAACATTTATTCAATTGAAGTAGCTCTTTCCTAAGATGTATTTCAAGCTGAAGGAGAAAGAGCACTTTCCTTCGTTGAACACAAGATAGACGAGACAAATCCAATCCCTTAATTTTTTTGATCCCAATTTCATTGTTGCTTGATGTAATAATAGAGGTGTCAAGCTCAGACTCTAAGATGACATGCAGCTAATCCCAACTCTTAGTCTCATACTCTTGAAACTCAACCTACTACCTTTAGCGGGCCTTTCAATCTACTCGGGCGCACCTAAAGCTCAGTTAACAATGTAATAGCGGCAGTTCACTCTTCTTTCTCCTCCTCTTTTTTCTACTTCTGCTATGATTTTGTCCTAATAGCATTGTGCTTGTTCTATATAGAAAGAGTCCCTATGACGAAGATAATGACTGTAGCGATAGATAGAACGGCCTATGAGCAAGGCATATTTGTTTTTGCTCTTTTGGATTCTTTTAACATAATAATCCAAAAAAAGGGGCATGAGGCGTAATCTTAAGGCAAGCCTTTTGTATGAGGAAAGGTCTTGTGCGTCAAGATGTTATACATATTGCTTTTTAGGTTGTACACGTGTTGTTTATATATTAAAGCAAATAAAATCTTATTAATAGCTAAATTTAGCAAGTTGATACCGAAAACAAACGAGAAATATGAAAAATGATATACAAATAAATTGTGCCTACGAAAAGCGATGCACTTTTGTGCTTTGCGCCTCCACTTTTTATAACCAAGACGCAAGGTCGTGTTTGGCCATAGCAATGGTGAAATGCATGAAACACTCAAATAAATTTGCTTGAAGGAATTAATTCGAGACGGTGGCTCCAATGTCATGTACAAGGAATATGGATTAGGGGCTTAGAAGGGGCTTAGATCTCCAAAGCGAAAGTGACGACACTAGTTTGTACCAAGTCTTAGCTCTTATACCACGTAAGTATATTGGAAAATATCTTAATGATTGCTATGTAAAGGAAACCTCAATGATGAGAATTCCTATGAAGCTTATATGCAAGATATGTGTCATACTAAATAAAATACAATAATTCACTATATACAACTAACAAGTCCAAAGAAGTAAAAATTTTATAATTACAAAATAACAATTTATAATAGAAATATATGTTATGATTTCTAATCCATCTAGGGTTGAGCTGGATTTTGATAGAAGACAACTAGAACACCAAGAAGGGTAAGGGCGACCAACCTTAATCTTTGTTGTGTTTCTTGTTAATTTAGTTAGCAAGGGTGTTAACCCTAACTGTTTTATTATATATATACCCATTATGTACTTGTAATCTTCGCCATTCTAGAATAATAACAAATGAACTCTACCAAACGTAGGTCAACACTTGACCAAATCACGTTAAATCCTTGTGTTGTTTACTACTTTCTGCATATTATTATATGTGTGATTGTGATTGCCTAACGCCATCGCCTAGAACCCTAAACTGCCTTGTTGAAGTTTCCAATCAACAAAACAACCGCAAAACAGGTTGTTTTTATGCTATTTCAGTTCTGATTATTAGGTTGTTTATTCCGCTGTGTATTTCACATTATTCTTTTTATTACTGCCATTATCTTCTCATCACTCATTTTAAAAATTGGTTAAAAACAGCGTCAGGTTATTAAGGTTAGAGTCGTAGTGTTGTCTTGAATTTTGTAGCCCTAACCAAATCACCAAGTTAGTCACATACACATATTACCTAACACTATGCTGACAACATATGAATGCACGGTAAAAACCAAACTAAGAAATAACATCCAAGTTTGTTTTTATGTTTATGTATGTTTAACTTTTTATTAGGTTATGACTTATAAGTGCGTTTTTATAAATGTCTTATATGTTTTTATGTTTAAGTATTAGAATATAAAATTTGTTATATCTGGTTATATTATTAGTAATTTTTAATAACGCATCACATGATACGTTCTGATTTTGGGACCAAAGCACATTTGAGCACATCACACATTTTAAACCAAAGCGCCTAGATCGTTTTTGACTACACATGTTTTTAAAATGGAGACACCCTATTCTGTTGTAGTCTCGTATTGTTCATTATAGTACTTCTCCTGATATAATCCATCAAATCCACCCAACCAACCAACCAACTATACCCACTATATAACATAGAAAGCTACCAAACTCTAAAACAAACATTAGAAAAATGAATAGTACTACAAGTATATAACATAGAAAGCTACCAATAGCAAAAGAAATGGTTAAAGAATAAGTAGCAACGGATATAAAACCATAAACCAACATATAGACATAACTATACTGTAGTTATCAATAGCGAATAGCAGTAAATAGCGACAAACCACCTATATGCTACAAAACAAATAGCGGTAAATAGCGCCCGCTATTTCGTGTTTAGCGATAAGGTATTAGAAACTTTATGAAATGTTTTACATTCAATAAATAAACATGTTTAGCTATAACATAGTAGAAAATTGTATCAAACACCATGAAATTAGCCAAGATACTCTATTTGAGTCGATTTTATAGTTATAAAAAATTAAAAATAAGAAATCGCTATTGGTCGCTATTTGGTCGTGAAACACAAATAGCGACCCATTTTCTATACGCTATGTAGCGCCCTATAACGGTCGCAATAACCATTATAATGCTATTGACAATGGAACTATACTAGGACAACAAGATGCAAAGATCACTAAAAGTTAGGAAAAATCTAAGCCCTAAGATACAACAAAGACACATCTACAGCCTCCCCTAAAAGTTTCTTACACTAATTTTACATCTCCACGAACTCTTATCCAGCATCATGTCCTCATAATAGAGGTGCACGCATAGTAGTCAATAGCGAATAGCGGTAAATAGCGACAAGCCACCTATATGCTACATAACGAATAGCGGTAAATAGCGACCGCTATTTCGTGTTTAGCGATTAAGTAGAATAATATGTAAGATTGTTTTACATTCAATAGATAAGCATGTTTAGTAATAAAGTAGTAGGAAACCTAAGCAAAAACCCCTCAAAATAGCTAAAATACTTGATTACTAATAATCTAAATCTCATATTTACCAAATAAAAAATAAATAAATAAATAGATAAAAATAAAAAAGGCCGCTATGTAGTCGCTATTTACAAATAGCGAGGGAATGGCACCATGCTACATAGCACGCTATAGCAGTCGCTATAGCCGCTATTGACAATAGGGGGTGCAAGTCTAGCAAATTTTGACTAATCTATTAATCCCAGGTTAGTTTGGGCGTACCTTTGCTCCTCATTCCCTCCATAATTAGGGTTTTCACTACTTTAACTAGTGTTGTTGCCCACATCCTCTTCACATGTCTAAACCATCTCAAGACTCAATTTCAATCTCTCCTCTTTTTTCTTATCTGTTATGCTACACTCCAAACTTTCCTATGAATTCGACATTCTAACCCTATAACCTTGTGTGTCCATACATCACCTCAGTTGTTAAATTTGGGTCTTCTTTCCTTGATCATTCATATTTTAGTCATTTAAACAACAAAAGTGCCTAATTGAAGAGTAAAACTAATATGATGCTATTTACCAACTTGGTTGGTGCATTGTGATTGTACCTTATGCTTAGGGTGTTTTTCAGAAAAATATTTGATTTATTCCTTTTAACCCAAAGCTTCTAATCTTTTATAATGTAACCTCACAAAATTTATTTTTTTACTTATAACTCAAAACTTTTAATCTTTTGCAATTTAACCTTACAAATTTTTTGCTTTAAACTTTGTTCCCCTTGTGTATATTATTTGTTAAATCAACAAAGTAGGTAGCCACTGTTACTCTGTTAGTCGGTTTAGCCTACATGAATATACAATTTCTCACATGACTTCATTTTACAACTCTGGAATACCATGATTCGTCTAGATTAAATACTTCAAACCATTTGAGCCCTTTATACTAGCAAATAGAACAACCACCTTAGATTTCCTAGTTTAAGAATACTTTTGTGCAAGTTGTATATTAAACCCACCCTGAGATCATATACCACTAATAAACTGTGACAAAATCCCATAACTTGGTCTTCCACAGCCAAAGGGTCAATGGCAGAGCTATACTGATATCTGCAGAAAAACTGAAACTCAATCGTATTGCTACTACAAGTTATTTGTGATTTTTATTGTGCATACAATTTACAATAACAGCGATATCGCACCAATCATCAAACGGAACCCTAAATTTCGAGCTTACCTGAAGACTGATGTTAACTTATAAGCGGAGAAAAAAAAAAGGGGTAAAAGTAACTAATTTATGAAAAGGAGACTAGAAATCGAACCTTAAGGAGAAGAAGCCCTAATTTCCTGCAGGATAAAGTTTTTCATCGACGATTTTCTTGTCACGTCTTTCCATGGCAACGTCCCACATATCATTGCCAATGTGCTTCGGCTGCAATCAGATTGACAGAAAAAGTAGATGAATTTACAGATCTAAAGGGTGAATGAGAGGATGAGTGAGAGGAATATGTGTGTACTGACGCGGCCATGGGCGGCTTTGTGGATGGTGTACTGAACGTTTCCGGCGATGCAAAGCATACCGGCGATAATCCCTAACGGCAGCATCGCCTCCATCCATTGGAATCGACCCATCTCCTTCTCTCTTAGGCAAATCTGATTTTTTTTCAAACCCTGCAAATTTCGGTTCTATGTTTTTGGTCGAATAGTTTTATAGGACAAATTCTCAATGGTTCTTGATGGTGAGAAATTTTTATTTTGTTTAAGGTCGTGTTAAGAACTATAAAAAAAGAGTAAATTATTAATTTGGTTTAATCATATGAGTTTAAAAAACTAATCTTTTTAACCAATCAAGTCCTTTAGTTTGTATTTTAGAATTCCTTCGGTCTAATATATTAACAAAGATAGATTTTCTATTAGTTTCTAATAACAAGACCAAAATGTCATTGGACTAAATTGGTAATTTTTAGAAAACCTCAAGTACTAAAAACGTAAATCACTCTTATATATATTAAAGAGAGTTAATTACATAGATAGTTCATATGGTTTATGAAAAATAATAAGTTTATGTACTAAACAAAAAAAGTAACAAGTTTGGATTTTCTGATTTTAATTTATAACAAGTTTGGGTATTAACACTATTTTTTGTTTATTTTTTTTGTTAGGTTCAAGAGTATTTCAGTCATTTCATATTTAAAAGATTGATTATGTTAATTAACAATTTAGTAGAGGGTTTTATGTAAATTATTTAATATAATATTTTCTATATAATCATTTAGTTTTGTTAATATTAAAAGTTAAATTCAAATTTTCAAATAGGCCACCATTCATCATGTACCCCAACCAAAACTCTTTTTTTCTTTACTTCTAATCACCCGACTCTTCACCACTACCATTGTCGTTGCTCTAAAACATTGAAGCTTTTGAAATAAAATATTTTAAATTAGTCTTTTTTATAAAATAATTATAAAAAATATGAAATTTTGTAATAGCAGTTTTATTAAAACAACCTGAATAATTAGAAACTTGAGTTTTTAATAAACAAGATTTTTATAAACAATAAATTTTTATAAGAAAATCTTAAAACAAATATTTAAAAATAAAACTATTTAGATAAGATAGTTAAAATATTATAATTGTTTTATCTCTTGAACAAGTACGTATATATAATTTTATACATATCTTATATTAAAATATCGTACTGTAACTTTTCGTGTTTATTACTAACTATAATCCATTTAATAAATGGGTTTCTAGACTATCTATTTATTTATATATATATATATAACTTATCTATTGCTTATTTTTTTGAAATAGCTATTCATATGCAATTATAATCATATTTTATCTTCAAACATGGTTTTATAATGCATAAAAAAATTTTACTAATTATTTATTATTTTATTTATTCAACCCGTGTAATACACGGGATACTAACCTAGTATATATATATACATATATATAGGGAAGGGTTCAAATGAGAACCACCTTTTTTATGAGAACTCTAGGAACCAATCTTAACCACTCATTTCTTATCATATGCAAATCACATGTTATTTTTCCCCTTTTTTAAAACGTTCATAACTTTTTTCACGGCATCATTTTTTCAAAAAATAATTCACCATAAAATTCAGTATTTTTTATCTTTTCAACGCCTACCACATTGATATACTTTTCTAAAAGAAATCGTTTATCCGTTGTTTACATATGTGTAAATCTAGTTATACACGTGTAAGTTCTCATTTAATCCCTTCCCTAT
>BJCM01037772.1:13822-27285 GCA_018326385.1 Flaveria bidentis | reverse complement strand
TTTTTTTCGTTGTTCAACATCTGTGAGTAGACATCTTTATCAAATCGTGCACTTTTACCCGCATCATAATTGTAATTTATACCTATATTTTTTTTATCTGTTTTGACCCGTTACCCATCCTACCTAACCTACCCCTTTCACCACTTCTGGTCATGGAACATGCTTCTAACTTGAATTTGGACAGTTTTCTTGCTTTATGCTTCTAAAATTTCCTATGTTATGGCCGCTAACATGCTTAGTGATGCCCCATGAGCATTGCTATTTTTTGCAATTTAAATCAATATGGAGTGTAGAACAAACTGTTGAAACATGCTCACTTGTGGAGAGCATGTTGCAACTTGAGCCTACAGAAATATATAAGCAAAATTTGAAAATTTCATGAAGTACTTATGATTTTAGCATGCTAAGGTGTCCACTATGTTTTCATATTGGCAGCATCAGTTATCACCTATCCATTTCATAATCAGGGTTACTTAGTATATGTCATTGGGAATTTATAATATTTGTTATATCTCAAATGATACTATATATATTTGCCTAATTTATGAAGCTTCACAGGTTGTGGTTGTCATCGGGAACGGATCAAGTGTATACGGCATATCAAGAGAGTTACCCCTAGCCTAAGAAGTTCATCTGTCTTTTAGATCACTAGACGTTAAGGTCTCAAAACTTGACAAATAAACAACTGTATGGCAGCACTCCAAGGTAATCTGATAATAATTTTGATATTTTAGAAAGGCGAAAATTTTGATATGGTTGTGTTATTTTGTTAGTTGTTTTGGTGGTTTGCCTTTTTAGTGTTGGTTTCATTATAATTACTCTATTATATTAGCATTTGAGCATATTAATTTGTGGCTGAAAGTTGTTTTTAAAGAAGGTTTGTTGTTCACAGTCATTACAAAGGTTCGTTGTTCACGGTTGTTACTGTAGCTCATGGATTTGTATGCTATCTCAAGCCTTGGAGGCTTCAAATCAATCTTCAAATAACAGACACTCCTTAATAGGATTGGACTTTGCTACAGCCTACGTCATTAGAAATTAAGTATCTTGTTTTAAAGAGGTACATGATTCAAACTTCAATACACATGTGTCTGGTTATTTTTAGTCCTTTTTTTGTACTGATAAGATTGATTTCATTTAGCTCTATCATGTGATGAAGTAACATTTTAGGATTAAATACTGAGTTGTAGTAAGTACTTTATTACAATCGAAATCCCTTCAAATTGTATGTGGGAGCGAGTTAATTTGTTTCGTTTCGGAATTGAGACCTGTTTTAACATTTAGTTTTAATAAGCAAAACAATAACTTAGTTTTTGATAACCATATTTTTATATTTTCTATCCTATATGAAGTCTTCCATGGCATTATGAAGCATGTGCTAAGCTGCTACCCGCACATAACTCATATAAAGCCAAGCTTGTATGTATCTCTAATGGCATAATAAATTTTGTCACGTTTAAATTGTCATATTAAAAAATAAATAAATCTGAAATTTTTTTCTCATGTCTGTATATGTCAAATTGTCTAACTAGGTTTATTATAAATGAAGAATTATCAAAGTAGGTTATACCTATAAATCATTATTTTTTTATATTTTAAACATTTAAGTTTCAAATGTTTCAAGTGATTTTGTCTATCGTTTGACTTCTAAGATCAAAATTAGTGTGGTTAAAGCTGTAGTGCTCCTACCTAAGTTTAATTTCTTATTTCACTTTGTAGTTTAATTATTAAGGATGATCATGACATGAAAATTTGTGTACCATAGATTGGTATTTAGTTAGAAAAGATGATACATGTACATACTTTTTGCATATAAGTTGCAATGATCAAACCAGAGCTACCGTTGAAAGTGATTATGTTATTGTATTCACTTTTATTATGATCAATGAAAATATATTATCTTTCGTGAAATGAATTCCTTTATACATTTTAATCATGACACTGACTTTGACTCTCATCAACATCAATTGGTATAGATATAAGCCGGTAAAGGCTCGTTATTGCTTGCATTGAAGACCCGATAAATAAATTCAGGAGAAGGAAAACGCCAGAGGTCTCCTCACATTCGGGTGTAACGGCCGGTGGGAGCGGAGGTGCGGGAGATGGAGGCGCAGTGAACGGGCATGTCTTGCAAAGGGGTGTGAAATTTCGATTGTGCCCATAACAACCCTCCACATGTACTTTCTGTGACAATTAAAACATAGGTAAACCAAACAAACAAATGTACTATACAATGTATCATGAGATGTTGATAAACTAACAAAACAAGTATTATGTTGTAAAAATTATCGTTACCGCCGCATCGCGCGGGTTTCCTACTATTTTTTAAAAAACCAGTGATGGGTTTGTAGTAACTTCACCATTTTAGAGACATTTTCACTTGCGAGTTCACTTTTCTTTAATCTATTTCATTTTAAGTTTTTATTTGTATGTAACATACGAATTTAAAAATTAAATTTTAATGTATTAGTAACATACATATAAAATATAAAATTTATACCCTCACTTTTAAATTAATATTGTAATTTACGTTATGTTTAATTAGTGTTGGAAACTTTTTTTCATTTGTAAATGATATTTGATAATTGCTTATATTCATAATGTATTTATACAAATAGAAATTTTTATTCCTTAAAATGTGCTTTAAGCTGGTAATTTGTGACGACCCTAAAAATAAGGTTAGATAAAATTAACATGTAAATAAAATTCTTCTACATGTTAATAATGATTTGACTAACCCTATATATATTATATGTGTTTATGTGTATATATATGTTGCACGTATGCATGGTTACATGCATGGTCGCATGCATGCACAAATTTTACGTGTGCATGTATCCATATTCATAAGTTTTAGATACCAAACATTAATTGATCAATAAAATTTACATTTTAACACCCAACATACATCAAACTCACCGAAAATACAACCCAATCAAACACCATAATACAAGTTAACATCAAAGAAACTTAACATCAAAACAAAACTAAGCAAATCTTATACACTTAAACCTCAAATCTAAGCACCATTTAAGATTAAGTCTCGGTTCATTAGAGCCATTAGCCACCCGATTAATAATCTAAAACATTTGTAAACCTTGTAATTATGACTTGATGAGTCATATACCTTCTTGAAATGCCACCTTACATGTTTGGACACTAACCCATCTCTTGCACCAGCCACCTAATCGGCTCTTCTTAGGCACCCCATCAAACCGCCACCTTAACACCTAGTTAGAGCCACCTAAGGACTATATAGTCACACCTCACTACTCTAGTCTTAGAACTAATGATTACCTTCCCAAAATATATAGAAACTCTCGGCCATAATGAGAAGATACATCTGCAACTATTGTGCTAATCAACTCATTATCACTCCCGGTTACTTTTCCCGAATATTACCACCGAGAGCCACCAAAATCGTAGAAGACTACTACCACCTTCATCTCCACTCCTCACCTCACGGACACCCCACACAACCCGTATATCACCACCATCTCCAACACCCTTTACACTATCGGTTCCTTCTATCAAACACATACTAACCGCAACTTGGATGCTCAACATCTCTTGCACCGGTTCAAGGGAAATCGAAACTTTGAAGCTCAAAGACAATCACTCAACTCAATCCATCGAAGAAAGAAGCTACCATCAGCTATCATCACCCTCTCTTGTTATCTAAATCAAGGTTATAATCCCTAAATCATAACTAGTTGAATTTACCAAAATACACATATGTGTCTAAACAACACATATAAACAACCCTTATGGTTAAATTCACAAGTTCTTCACATAATCTTACACACGTGATAGTTTTATAAAAAGAATAATAAGAAGGTCTTTTAACTTGAAAATAATGGATGGACATTAAATCAAAAGCTATATAAAAGAAACTATCAATAAAAAGGTGAAAAATTATGTATCAACTTATAAAATTCGGTTTGGTACGTATTTGACTATGATTGTGGGAAAAAACATTATGAATATGTTTAGAATATTAGGAAATATTATTCTGTAAATTTTAAGGCTATCACTACAAGTAAAATAAATTATATGAATTATTTGAATATTTGGAAGAAAATTTAATGCCGGAAGAATTGAACCTGAAAAATAGTTGAAAGAATTATATGTCGACTTTTATGAATTATAAGAATTTCAGAAAAAGTTTCGTGACCTAATTCGAAGTTATGAATAAATTATGAATTTTAGAAGTTTCTGCTATTTAAAAATAGGGAAAATACTTAACTGTGAAATAAATTATGAAAAATTTACAGAAAGTATATAAATTTGAATAGAACACTCTGTATAAAAATTATAATTTTTGGGTATGTTCTGATATTTTTACTGAATAATTATAAAAATGATAAAAATCATAAAAATTGACTCTGCCATGATTTAGGACCTAATAAAATTTTGAGAACCTTTAAATATTGAAAAAAATATTCTGATTAAGTTTGAGAATTTTTAGAGTCCCAAAGGTATTTCTGAGAATTTATTCAAATATTATAGCAATTATAGAAAAATAATTTGAAAATCATTAAAACATGAAAATTTAATATGTTATATCTGATTTTTAGACCCACTTATTGTAAATTTTCATGATATATGAGGTACTGAAAATTTTAAATAAAATATATATATTTTCTAAACTATGAATATTTTGTTTATAGGTTATCTCTTTGAGAAAATGTGAGATTCATAGCCTCATTTTTATTTTTATAAACTTTTAGAGGAAAAGTATATTATTGATTTTATGATTGATGCAATTTTTGAGATGTACTGGCATTTATGTTACAACTATTAATTCGGATGTGGACCGTTGGATGATATAGGTAACGCTACTTAGGAAAATATAACCTGCACCAACAGGATGAGTGTTGTGATACTATATTATCTAATTTATGAATTATGTTATGACAGTTATGGATGATCTGATTATAAAGTAAGGTTTGGTTATATCTGATGCATCAATAATATTTTGTTTAAGATAAACCTGTGAACTCACCAACTTTATGTTAACTATTTTGAGTATTCTTTTTAGGAAATCATCATGACTAACATCTTAATGTTCTCTTTTAATGTGTATAACGGTTGGGGAGAAATAATGAGAAAAGTCTGTGTGAATCTAACTGTGAATATGTATGATCTCAGCCTATCGGTGGACGCGCATTTCCACCGTTACTGAAGATGTAGCAGTTAGATAATATGTTTGTAATAAGATTATATTTAGATCAAATTTTGACTGTTATGATTTAATGTAATCCTAACTTTAATATTATCTTTAAATTATGAATTAAGTTATGTATGTTCTATACTGCTATGTTATCTGTTAAACTCTATTAATCAATGAGTTCTGTACAAACGAGTCACACCCAAATTAGCATCTCACGCTTCCGCCGGGATGTGACATAATTAGTTATACAAACTAAAATTAAGCCCGCTCGTGTGCGACTTGGGCGTAAAACCATGCCAAACATCACCAATGTCACATCACCGCCAACGATCATCAATTGAAGTTGCGGTGTATTAATGTGAATAAATGAAATCGAAACGTAAAACATAGAAAAATATAATTAAGTCGATCTAGGACACGCGCGTTGCTACGTACCCGTCAAACGAGAAAAAACAAATGTAAAAATGTGGAACTACACACGTATGTTCTGTTGTGTTAACTCACAAAACTTAAACGAAATGTAAAGTGAAACGTAAAAATGTTGAACCATACATGCATGTTGCGTAATGTTAACTTACAAAACTTATGACGGAACATAAAATGAAAATTTACGAAAGATGAAAAGGATAAAGGAACAAAGTTTAAATTATAGATTTGTTTATTACGAGCCTCTACATATTTATATATGTATATGATAGATATGGATAGTTATCAAATAAAAAACATAACATAGTTTGACATAAATGTAACGCATGGGTTAATATAACAATTTCTCATACTACATAGTGTTACATATATGTAACACCCCTCCTTCCCGTATTTATGCTCAACATATACGTAAAAGATACTTAATTACTCTTTTAGTGTTTCAAAGAAAAAAACTTACAAATTATACCTTTGGTTTCCTTGGTTTTCTTTGTTTTCTTATGAAACTTCAATTCCCTACACACATGTATATCGGACGACACAAAATGAGTACTAGTTATTTGTTGCATGTATGAATTTATTCGAGAATGCATTTGATAATAGCTTATTTATTATTTGTTTTAGAAAATATAAGATTAGAGAGTGGGATGAGACTATAGTCAATTGATCAAAGAAGCCATGAGAGGTGTTAACTTCATAGAAAATGCTCCATCTCAAATGCCAACAACGTTATTTGGACACACTAACATAAATAAAAAAAGACTTTACAATTAAGTGTGACGATATCCTCCTTGGATTTCACTCGGACAAAAAAAATAGGGTAAGGTGAGATTCTAGTCAAATTTTACCGAACAGTTAAGAGGAGTTGAGTTTATAGAAAACACCCCATCTTAAATGTCGACAACGCGGTTTGTGTGTATTAACGTGGATAAAAGAAGACTCTACAATTAAACGTGATTTAGTGTAAGTAATTTTAAGCCTTGTCACTCATTTGTAGTCAATATTATTTGTAGTGAATATTATTTGTCATGAGAGGTGATATTTTACGATCTTAATATGACCATCTAGTTACTTTAGAATGAATTACGTCCCTTCGAATTGCATAACTTATTTTAATACAATATTAAACACAATATTTTTTTAAATCGACTATTATATTCTATTTTTTTGGACATATATATTAATACTATTAGCTTTAGTAAACTTATGTGTTACACGCGTTGCATAAATAAAATATTAATATAATAAAATTCATTATGTATAAAATAATATTATAAGATATGATATAACTGAAATTATGTATGAGAAATAATTATAAGTTATAAAAAGTGATATCAACTTTTTAAAATTTTGTTTTTAATTGTTTTTAAATAATAAACGTTTGTTCTAAACAACCGTATAGAATTTCCTTATTATAACTCCCAAATTTAATTAGTTTTGATTTTGAAAAATTGTCTTTTTAAATATACCAAATTTAAAATATTTTTTATTTTTTTATAAAGTTTTATGCTTTAGAAAAAAATATTATTTTATAAAAAATTATTTATTTAGAAATAATATTAATAAATTAATCTCTTTATTAACTTATTAAATCTAAAAAGTATTAAATAATATTATTAGTATTAAGGTAGTTATTTAATAGGAGAGAAAGACGGAAAAATCTTGGTGATGAAAATTATGATGTTGTTACATGTCATTCAAGATATCCGTTTATTATAATAGGAAGATTGTTTTACTTCTGTCAATTCTTCATTCTTCACAATATCAATCGTAGTATATAGAAGTTGTAAAAAAATATAAAGGGATCATAATATCATATAATTATTTTCTTGAGATATCAAAAAATTGATAAAGAGATAACAAAGGCACGGTTTAGTTATTTCTCTTTTTTTGTCATTTTGTAATGGTAAATAATACTGATTGTTACAAAACTGATGCATTGTTACAATTTTATTATGACTGTCTAATTATTTTAGAAATAAGTAACAATGAGTTTGTGTAATTTTAAATCACATAACTTATTTTAACACAATCTCAAGCACCATATCATTATTGGTCGAGTCAATTATAATATGTATTGCATCGTTGGATTAAAATTTTCAGACAATTTTTTTAGTTGTATTTTTTTCACGTACACAATAATGTTTGTTATTTCCTTGAGAGATCATGAAATTGATTGAGAAATCATATTAGTTTTTTAAATAAATTGTTTTACTTTAATAAAAGGGTAAATGGGATGCCATGTGTCAACACAAAGATCATTCTCACAAAAAAATTCGAGCCTCTCTCTCTTGTTAAATAACTATGTTAGTACCCCGTGTATTACACGAGTTGAATAAATAAAATATTAAATAGTTGTTAATAAATATTAATGAATTATATAAAACGGTATTTTGATATAAGCTATGATTGACATTACGCACGAGTGATAAAAGAAAATATATTATATTTTAAAATTTATAAATAATTTATTTAAAAACATGGTTTTAAACAAGTTGTTTCAAAACCAACCGTTTTTTTAATGAAATTTTTAATAATTTATTTATTATAATTTGAAATTTAATTACTTTTATTTTCATAAGAATTTTATTTTTAAAAGCCATATGTTTTAAAATATATTTTATTTTTTAAAAGTTTGATTTTTTAAATTCTTATTTAAAAAATATTATTTCTTTATGAATTGCATTTGTAAAAAGATCTCTTTTAAGAAAAATATATATGTAATATCAAAAGAATTAAATAATATCATTTTAAGTTAATGTGATATTTATTAGGCAAAAGAAGCGAAAAAATAAAACTTAGTAGCTCTAGAATTGTGACAAGTGATATACAAAATCTTCTTTTATAATTATTGATAGATTACCTTAATTACTAACAATATTATTTTAATATTTAATAAATTAAGAAATAAATATATTCATTAAGGTTATTTCTAAATAAATTGATATTTTTAAAAAGTCAAAATTTTAAAAACAAAAAAAAAAGAATAAAATTTGGGAGTTGTAATAAGTAATTTTTTAAAATTGACATTTTTATACGGTTTGTTTTAGAACACAATATTTATTTTTTAAAAATAAATTAAAAACAAAATTTTAAAAAGTTAATATCACTTTATTATATATATATATATATTTCTCATACGTAATTTTAGTCATATCATATATTAGAACATCATTTTATAATTAATAAATTTATTATATTAATATTTTATTGATTTAACTCTTGTATATATGAGTTTACTAAAACTTATAATACATAAAAATCAAAGGTAAAAGAATATTACTGAAAACAGAATAACATCTTCTTACTGTAATAAAAAAGTAACTTGATGTGCCATGTGGCAGCACCAAAATCACCCTCACTAAAATTTTCTCATATCTCTCATCTTAAATAATTACTTTAATTACTAATAATATTATTTAACATTCTTTTACATTTAATAAATTAAAAAAGAGATCTATGTAGTAATGTTATATATGAATAAATAATTTTTTATAAAATAATAATTTTTTCTAAAGCATAAAACTTTTTTAAAAATACGAAATACTTTAAAAAATTATATTTTTAAAATTTCAATTTTTTAAAACCAAAAATAATTAATTTGGAAGTTATAATAAGAAAATTTTTAAAAATAATTTTTATACGGTTTGTTTTAGAACAAAATGCTTATTTATTACTTTTGGAAAAAAATTAAAATAAAATTTTAAAAAATTGATATCACTGTTTTATTAGGTATAGTCATTTCGCATACGTAATTTCAATCATATAATATCTGAGAATATAATTTTATAATTAAAAAACTTTATTTATTTAAACCGTGTAATATACGAGTTTATTAAAACTAGTATACAAAAGTTAAAATTAAAATTAATAAAGCAAACGGTAATAGTAATAATTTTGAGGAGGATATAAAGAGATATCCTTCCTAAAATAAAATGCTGAAAATCCACATTATAATAATAATAACAATAATAAAAAGCGATTCACTCATCGGACCGTTGTGTAAACCCCGCGTCCCTGAGGAACACCATAAAACCTCGCCATTGATTCTCAAAGATCTCCATTATATCATCATTCTCTTGATCCTAACAACATTCGATCAAATTCCATGATCCAATCAACATTTCGATCTTCGATTCTCAGGTAATTTTGTTCGAATCAATCTCTAATCAAATATCAACATTCGAACACCCAAATCAGGAGGTGAGTGTGTTTCATCACTCGATTTCCGTTCGAATCTGATACATTTCTGATGATTTTAACTAACATTCTTCATCAGACGATAGATCTCAGGTAAGTATTCTCCCCAAATTTCACATTTAATCTCTCAAATTCCAACATTCGGCACTCAAATTACGAGGAGGTAACATGTTTTCAACTTCGATTCTGATGACAAGTAATCAAGTGTGTCATTTGATTTCCTTTTTCTACTAAATTCTCTTCAATTTTGTAGTAAGCTTGTTGATGGTCTAATGTGTTGGAGGCAACATTTAATTTTAGGTTATTTTTGTGATTCGCTTCTTCTTATGCGGGTGGAACATGGGGTTTTGATCCAATGAGTGTGTTTTTGTTTCACACAACTAATTAGAAAATTCAATTTTAGTTAGGGTTTAAGAGTTTTAGGGAGAATGCGCTGTTCTGTTAGGGTTTGGGGTTATCGATATAAATTGTTGATTTGCTTCTTCACTTGTGGCTTATATGTAGATTACTTGTATTATTCAACTAGGGTTTAGGGTTACTAATACAAATGATTGATTTCCAGAATATTGTTAATATTATATTTATTTATGCATTCTTCTAATTTCATGTTCCGTTCCTTCCCTTGCAGTTGCCTCTGTCCGAAAAGGGTGGGGATGGTTGAGACTCTAAATAGCTTACAATGCTGAGTTTACTTTATCACTCGTTAATCATTTAGTTTACTGTTGTTCCAGATTAGTGAGGGATGTTTGGGGCTCTTAGAAGCTATCGGGATATTCAACAGCATATATAAATGACCCTGAAATCGACAGTTGATATCTGGTTTTCTGATAGACGCACTCAGCTCTACTCAAGGGAGAATTTAGCTATTCATTTTTTTAAAACTTTGTGATTGTTTTCTGATTGTGGTTGGTCAACAAACCTTTTCTATACGCTAACTGTGTTAAGTGACTGCTCACTATTAGGAAAGGGGAAGGGAAAAAGGAATCACCTATGGAGGATATTTTCATTGAAGGAACTACATGCAAACAATCTTATTTCTGACAACAGGCTTGGTGAAGGTAGATTTGTCTAGGTCAGCCATGGTTAATTAAACATCACTTATCTCCTATTCTTAATGTTTTTCTATTAAGTGATTAATTTTTTACTTCTAATTGGTCAAGTAAGATAGACACAGGCTTTTGAAGTGGGTGATTGCTATAAATGCGTGCAGAGGATAAGTGCTCTAACTTTTAGTGTAAATTTAGATTATGTTTATTGAAACGTGCTGTATGAATCATGTTGGTTATCACATTAAGTTTATGGAAATGAGGTAAAGAAATTTAAAATGGAATTTAGGAAGTAACCAGGATTTGAAAATGGATTTGATTTGTGCTTTACTTGCTTAGTTTCTCATTACATCAAAACTTTTCCCTGCAATATGTCATTGTTTTCTTAATCTAATTATTTTTAGTTATATATTATAACAAAACTGTTGTAGACAGCACCATCAATGACATCTGCATACTTCTTCAATGCAGTCACCTAAATTTTGCATGTAATGCTTGTCTTTTGTATTTCTGTGATATTGTTTTTGGTAAAGTATATTCTTGTAAAAGTCTCCGTCAATGACAATATACTGTTATTCCCTTTTTGTTTCTGCAAACTTCTAGTCTCTTGTTCTGTTTCTTCCTTTGCAGGTGTGTGTCTCAGAAATGTGGGTCTCTGCTAAAAGTCACTAACAATTTTATATCATCAGGTCTTGAAACACTACTAGCTACGTGACCTTAGTATGTTGGGTTTACTTTTGTTTTAAACTATAAAGCAACTTCAATCTTGATGTGATTCGTATTTTGTTTATTTTTTAAGCAGGTTCTCATGGTTACTAATTGTAGAGCTGCACTTGCCTATAGGTTTGGTTGATTGTGATCCATTTGGCTTTGACATTTTCCTGTTATTTCTTATAAAGGGTTTTAAGTGCTACTTGTATTAACTTGTTTCTAATCAAACAGGAAAGAGGAAGGGAAGAACGAATCAACATGGAAGAATTCTGCAAGATACGTAACTAATACATCCCTTGCTTTTAATATTTTAATTTTTTCTTTTAAGTGATTGATTTTTAGTTTTTGCCTCTAATCGGTCAAGTAAGATGGTCATGAGCTTTTTAAGGTAAGGTGATTGATATAAATGTGTGTGGTGGGGGTGGGGGGTTCTAGACTTAAGATTCTGTTTATTGAAACCTGTTTAAGTCCTGTTACTTGTCATGTTAGTTAGAGAAACGAGGTAAGGAAACTTAAAAATGGAATTAAGAAAGTAACCTGAATTTGGGAATCGAATTATGTGACCTAAGAAACTTCTTCTGCCCAGCAGAGCACGACAAAGAACACCCCTTTCAACAAGCACAAAAGAAGGAAAGAAACTTTTCTTTCGAGGTCAATGCAAGTGCTGGTCAAAAAAATTTAGTTTATCCAAGGTAATCGTTATTTATCGCTATGCTTTACATTCTTTGTTTTTATTGCACCATAACTTTTTCCTTTAAGCTCCTTTACATGGCATTATGTCATTAACAATCCATTGTAGATCACACCATCAATGACATATGTATACTTCTTCAGTGCAGCCACCACAATCTAATGGTGTATGTAATGTCCTCGTTGTTATATGTTTGTAATTTTGTTGTTAAAGTATATTATATAAAAGTATCCATCAATGATCGTCTTAAGTATATTGCTATTTCTTCTAATTTCATGTTATGTTGCTTCTTTGCAGGTCTGTCTAAAAAGGGTGGGTACCTGCTACAAAATCATAAATAATTTTATTTCATCAAGTTTGGAAACAGTATTTCAATACCTTACTATGTTAACTGTTGAGTTTGCTTTATCATTCAATAATTTTATTGTTTTTTCAAATTCTCAGAAGCTGACAGGAAATTCAACTCCATTAAAGGCCCTGGTACTGTAAGAAGGAAAACAACATCTTTTGTGAGTTAATGTTTAACCTAAACCTGCCGTTGATATTTGGTTTTCTGGTACGCACATTCTATTCCAGTAGTTATAGAAGAATTGAAAGATAACACAAGTTTGTTAATACATAACAAGATATTCATATATCAATGCAGAAATATGTCATGTACTCAAATGTGATTGATGATAACATGTCATGGGTTACTAATATATTATTTTGTTAGTGTTGTAGGCTACATACTAGTTACGGAGAAGGATTCATGTGAGGCCTTTCTTTAGCAAGACTTGTGGGCCTAGCCTTATTGCTGTTTGAAACTGATAAAACTTTTACATGCATGTAATATACCCATGACTATCAAATTATTGTGTCTGCAACAATAATATCATGTTATCATTTTGTTAATTTCTTAAACAGGTACTCATCGTTACTATTGTAGAGCTGCACTTGCGTATTTATGGTTTGGCTGATTGTGATCCATTTGGCTTTGACTTTTGGACTGTTATTTCTTATAAAGGGATTTACATGCTAATTGTATCAACTGGTTGCTAATCAAACAGGAAAGAGGAAGGGAAGAAGGAATCAACATGGAGGATTTTTGCAAGATACGTAAATAATACATCCCTTATTATAATATTTTAAGTTTTTCTTTACAGTAATTGATTCTTGAGCTTAGTAAGGTAGTTGATATAGATGTGTGTGTGTGTGTGTGTTTTTTTTTTGTGTA
>BJCM01037772.1:1034-13802 GCA_018326385.1 Flaveria bidentis | reverse complement strand
TTTTTTTTTGGGGGGGGGGGGTTCTAGACTTAAGATTCTGATTATTGAAACATGTCTCGATCCTGTTACTTGTCACGTTAGTTAGAGAAATGAGATATGGAAACTTAAAAATGGAAGTTAGGAAGTAACCTAAATTTGGGAATCGAATTAAGTGACCTAACGAAATTTCTTCTGCCCAGTAGAGCACCGCAAAGAACACCCCTTCAACAAGCACAAAGGAAGGAAATAAATTTTACTTTCAGTTCAATGCAAGTGCTGGTCAAAATTTTAGTTTATCCAAGGTAATCGTTATTTATCACTATGCTTTACATTCTTTGTTTCTATTGCACAATTATTTCCATGTAGCTACTTACATGGCATTGTGTCATTGTTTCGAACAATCCGTTGTAGACCGCACCATCAATGACATATGTATACTTCTTTAGTGCAGCTGCCTCAACCTAAATGGTGTATGTAACGCCTTCCCCATTTTATTTCTGTAATTTGTTGTTGAATTATATTATTTAAAAGTATTCATCAGTGACTGTCTCTGGTCTTTTGTTATTTCTATTAATTATGCATACTTCCTAATTTCATGTTATGTTGCTTCCTTGCAGGTGTCTTGTCTTTTTTTATTTGATCAAGTTTGAAAACAGTACTACAATAACTTTACTATGTTGACCGTTGAGTTTGCTTTATCAATCATTAATTTTATGGTTTTTTCAGATGCTCAGATGCTAACTGGAAATTCAACTCCATAAAAGGCCCTGAACTATAAGAAGGAAAACAACATCTTTTGTGAGTTAATGTTTAACCTAATTCGGCGGTTGATATCTGGTTTTCTGGTATGCACACTCTGTTCCAGTATTTATAGGAGAACTGGAAGATGCTAAGATATAGCACTAATATGTAAATACATAACAATATCTTCATATATCAACACAGAAATATGTCATGTACTCAAATGTGATGATGATAACATGTCATGGGTTACTAATATATTATTTTGTTAGCATTGTAGGACACATACTACTTTTGGAGAAGGATTCATGTGAGGCGTTTCTTTAGCAAGACTTGTGGGCCCAACCTTCTTGTTTGAAACTGATTTTCCAAGGACTATCAAAATATTGTGTTTTCAATAATAATCATTGCATTATCATCACGGCAAGCGTGTATTCAGCTAAAATATTTACCAAAATCAGCTATTAACTATATCTTTTTTACATGAAAGAGGTTATCTAGATATTCCGAGAAGGTGTTATCAAATGAATCTATTTTCTTTTGTTTTAGTTTATGAAGAAACTTCGATATTAATGTTGTCTATTCTTTGTTTATTTCTTCAACAGGTTCTTGTTGTTACTAATTGAACAGCTGCACTTGCCTACTTTTGGTTGTTTGACTGTGATCCATATGGCTTTGACATTTTGACCACATACAGATTTGGCTCAGTGGTAATTAATGACTTTGGTTACTAATAATTTATCAAAGGTAATCATGATTTATCGTCGTGCTTTACATTCTTTGGTTCTCTTTGCACCATACTTTTTTTATGAAGCTATTTTACTTGGCCTTATGTCACTGTTTTAAACAATCCATCGTTGACAGCACCTACATACTTCTTCAGCATAGTTGCCACAACCTAATGTTGTATGTAATGCCCTCATCTTGTTATATCTATAATGTTGTTGCTGTTAAGGTATATTATGTAAAAATCTCCATCTATGACCGATCTCCAATATTATTTCTTTTTTATTTCTCTTGGAACTTCATCATCTTCCATCTCATGCTTCCATAGTATATGTGATAATGTCAGCGCAATACATCTCTCGGTCAATCTTGTTCAACATCAATGCACTAAGCACATAGAATGGATATTAACTTTGTTCGGAAGAAAGTCCAACATGGTCAAATCAAAGTTCTCCATGTACCTTCTCGCTACCAGATTGCTGATATATTCACAAAAGGACGTCCGAGACTTTTATATGATGATTTCCGAACCAGTCTAAACATCCGGCAGCCTCCCATTCAGACTATGGGGTATATTAGCATAGTATTGCTATGGGTTTCGGCCCCGCCTTGTATAGGATTGCCGACACTAGCATTTTGTAATTTTGGTAAATACCATTGTAATTGTATTATATAGAGGGGGTTTATCTCATGAAAGAGCAAGCAAAATATTTATCAATTCTATCCACTTGCAATCATAAGTGGTGGATTGTTTAAAACTTTGATTACTGTTAATTGTAAATATGTTAGATTGGACCATGGGCCCTAGTTTAGTGCTTTCTTCTTATTTATAGGGGAGTTATCCTCCATTGTAAACTAAAAGTTCATATTAATACATACCAATTTACATGGTATCAGAGCTAAGGCTCAATACCTAACCCTGTTTTCGGTCCGTCACTGTTCTAGTCACCACGTTCTTCTCCTAATCTGCTCTGTGACTCTGTCACTATTCCGTCCCTGTTCCGGTAACTGGAAACGAACCGACCAGATCGGTTCCCGTCTGGAAATCTTGTTTCGAGACATCATCACATCTCACCGCCACCACCATTAGACCTCTGATTGGGGTACCCTCGAAAGATCGCCTCCGACCACCACCTCACGCGCCCTCTATCCCAGTACATGTAGGAGAGGTGAAAGATGCTGACATATAATTAATTAAATTTAGGAGGTGAATGAAGATTTCCTGAATGCCTGCCTTCATAATTTGTTTATGATAATTTAACAGCCATAAAGATGGTTTCGATTATAGGAGTTTATTACACCTCTACTTCAAAACCAAAAAATAAACATTTTCTTTTACTCTGATGACATGATCATCAAGATTTTCGAAACACCGTGAATCTGAATTATATTCTCTAATATGCTAATTCTGATTCAAACAACATATTTCAGGTAAATTTCATCCCCAAAATTCACCATTGTTGAATTTGGTTCTTGGTTTGTCGCTTCTTGTAATCAATTTGTATATCCACCAACCTATTTTAAACTTCTAGTCTTTGTTCTTCTGATTGTGGTTGGTTAAATGACTTTAAACCATGCATAAGGATTTATGTGTTATATTGGTAACTTTGAAAGGGGAAGGGAAGAATGAATCAACATGGAGGATATTCTCTTTGAAAGAATTACAAGCTGCTACAAACACCTTTAATATGACAACAAGCTCACTGAAGGTAAATGAAACATCACTAATTTCCTAATTTTTATGTTTTTGTGTTAAGTGATCCATTTGCTAAAGATGAGTTTTTTACAGATGTTCATCCTATCACCTCATCTAGCCTAAATATATAATTATTGGTGAGTTTATATTTCTACTTTGGTCCTGATTTCCCAATTCTTTTAATTAGGTCTTGAAGTGGAGACTAGGCGACAATACTAGACACCATTGCAATTTCTCATCTGTGATTGGCGAATCAACAAATACAGAGGCAAGGTTTTGGCTTGCAATTCCTTTTGATGGTGTTGCTTAAGCTAAACTGTTCAGAAAATAAAAAATTAATTTTTTTGTTGGTTTTCCAGTAGTGCTTAGTTTGTAACACTTGGGAGGATGATGTTATAGCTCTAGAAGACTCAGAAATGGATGTTGCTCAGGTAAAGTGTTAATCGAGCCATTTAAAAGGTTAAATGACTGAATAAGCCCCAATCTTGAGGGAACTTGTCATATAATTCTCAGAATTTTATTGTTGCATGCTAGTAATTAATGTTTCTTGCTCTTGCAATGTTTATCCAACACTTACCGAGCCACTAAATATAAGATAAAAGTGCAAGTCGATTGCGGAGTATAAAAAACCCTCCGTTTTTTTCAAAACATCAAGGTAGCTTTAAACACTCCAAGTTCTTTACTTGTTTCGGGAATAAAAAACCTCTGAGTTTCTAATAGGCCTTAATGACTTGTTTCAGGATTATTTTTTATAATAGCATGTCTCTTCCGTGAAACCCTTAAATGACTGGGGGTTTCAAATGCATCAACATGAGTGTGCTCTTGAATAACTCGAGATGTATACGAGGTATGCTCTTGAATCTTAGTTCTTTAGTTGTACTAACCGACATTTGTTCTCTTTCTAATTCAAGCTTAGAGCTTTTTACTAGGTATGTTTTTTAATCTTTTTATATTTAGTTGTAACAACCGACTTCCATTCTTTTTCTAGTTTCATGCTTTTCAACTCTAGACTCCAACTCTCTAAAGTCCTATCAATATCTTTGCTTTTTCAAGCTTAAAGCTATTTACGAGGCATATGTTCTTATAACTTACTCCTATTGTACTATCAGACTTTCATTCTCAATTTCAGGCTTCACTACCCCCAACAACTTGTAGACTCCTATCGACAGTCTGGGTCATTTAACCTATAGTATATTTATGAGCATGTTCTTAGATATTAATTTTTCTTTAGTTGTACTAACCAATTTTCATTCTCTTTCACATTTCAGAATTTTCTACACGAGAGTCACAACTCCAATTCATGGTCCAACTATCTCAAGCCTAGAGCTTTTTACGAGATATGGTCTTAAATCTTACTTGTTTTGAGTTATGCTAACAGACTTTCACTCTCTTTATGCTTTTCTTCACAGGTTCAATCTTACTTTTTCAGTTGTCATAGCCTAGACTACTAAGCTCCATTGAACCCCCCCAACTCTTTCAAGCATAGAGCTTTTTGTGAGGTATGTTCTTGAAACTTATTTTAGTTATGCTAATGGATTTTCATTCTCTTTCAAAGTTCTAGTTTTTTCAACATGGGACTACCATGCTTCTATTGAAAAGCCTACTTGTTGCTTCGAGCTTAGAGCATTTTACGAGGTATGCTCTTTATAACGCCCCGAATCCGAGAGACCTCATGGTCGGATCTACACATCATATACATAGTTATTAAACTAAAATTTCATTTGACATAAGTAGGATTGTTTAAAACTTTGATTACAATATTTTGAATAAGATAAGAATAAATATTTTAGTTAAACATAGAGTACTAAAGCTAGATGCTAATTCTGAAAAATGTTAGACTAACTCTAATACCCATGCCTAGTTGTTATCTTTAATCAACACAAAGTTTCTTTAACCTTATATGCATACTAAAAATCAACCTTATTAAGTTATTTTTAGCTTCTATGGTTTTCATTTTAAGGTTTAGCTTTTAGAATTTAGTGTTTTAACTTTTTGGGTTTAGCTATTTAAGTTTAGCTTTTAGTGTGTAATGCTTAGCTTTTTAGCATATAACATTATGTATTTATCATTTAACATTTAGTTTTAGAGTTTAGCTTTTAGTATTTACCAATTTAGGTTTTAGCTTATTTTTTCATGTTTCATTAATTGACTTACGTCCACTTTGCTTTAGGGTTTGGTCAAGGTGACTTACGTCCACTCTACAACTAGGGCTTACATTATAATCGTGCTTAAGAATACAATTACACCATGGGTGTATTTATAATACTATATTAGGATTGTAATTAAGGCAATAACTTTTGTTGACAAGCAGCCTGGCAAAATAACCTTAATTGCCCTAGGGTCGACTGTCCTATTCTTTTATCGACCAACAGCCTAGCAAAACAGACCCGAGCTCGGCCTGACCCAACCAAAGCCTTCACAACCAACAATATCCCATTTCAAGGCGTTGTAAAAGTCAACAAACGCCAACCAAGTAACCTAGATCTAGTAAGTAGTATACTTCATATCTAAACTCTTCCGCGCTTCAATTCTCATCGGTTAAGACTTCGTCGTAACCCCTAGTTGCACCGCCAATCATCAAGTACATGAGGGGATAGTTGAACCTCCCCCGAGCTCCACCCCATTCTTTATATATTAACTCGTATGCACGATCCACCAGCTCCATAGATAACCTGAGAACTATCATCACTCTTCTCGTTCAGCAAGACATCCCTATAAGAGATTTTATCACTCGAAGTAGTAGTGTCAAAACTCAATGTTGTTTTGTGATTGTACTTGTAACACGCCTCGTGCTTCCATTATCAAACCTTGACCAGGTTTAGAGCTCCAGTTCGCTTTGAATCATTTTGACATTAGGTTTTGGTCTTGCAAATTGAACCTTCTTTTGCCCTTTTGACTTGGTGAACCCAGCTTTGTATTAAGGAATGACCATACTTCCCTCAACAAGTACTTCCACCATGTATAATAATCCTTGTTTCCACGAGCGATAACCAGATTTCCTTTAGTTACCTTCCATTTACCTCCACCAAACTTTACTTCTTATCCTTATTCATCCGGTTGACTAATAGACATAAGATTTCTCGTGAAAGCTTGAATCACCAACATTCTTCAAGTCCCAATAGGTTCCCAATGGAGTTAAATATTAACATCGCATATGCCCGTAACATAAATAACATTAACATTTGCTATTCGTACCTTCCTAAAGTTGTCAACTTTTAAATTCACCAACATCTCCCATCTGTGCATGGCATGAAATGATGATCCAGAATCCATAACCTAAGAGTTGACGTTATTTATAGCTTCATGTAGTTAAACATCATCATCACATTCGTCCTTAGCAGTGTTTACTTTACTAGTTTTTCCCTATTTAGTATTGGACATTGACTTTTAACATGTTCAATCTCATCACAACTCCAACACTTAACAGTTTTTTGAGCTCTAGACGAACTCCTCCCTTGACTCTCACTGCTCCTGTTATTTTTCATTCCCGTGCCATCATATACCACTCTAGAAGATGATCCACCACTAGTGCTTTCGGCGAATTTCCTCACCTAGCAAAATGTCTTCGACCCCCTTAAATGTTACACCATCAATCCCCGCAAAACTAGTAACAACCATTATAGTTCCAGACTAAGTTGAGATCATCAAACTTCATCCAACTTCATGCACAAAGAAGCTAACCTGTACATGATCGAGCTGAGATCATTAATATGATCCGTAACCGAAGCTCACTCATTCATCGAGTCATGAATAACTCCCCTATCAAGAACACCTTATTAGCATCATGAATAACTCTCCTATCAAGAACACGTTATTGGCATTAGACGAAATTTCATACATATTTGATAGAGTTGTTTTCATACCACGAGCCGTGGTTTCTTGCATAACGTTAAAGACAATGCTACTCATCAAAGCCAATGTAATAGCCCTTACAGCCTTCTTGTCCTTTGAGTTCCAAATCGCTTCTTCGGTTTTCTCCATTCTAGCACGTTTTTCTTCCAATACTACATCTGCATCTTTTTCACCAAGCAATACTTCTATTTGCATCTACCGCCAAGCAAAATCGACCCCATTAAACTTTTCAATTCGAACCCTCCTGTATTCAACAATTGTTGACTAGTAGTCTAGCAAAACAAGCCCGAACCCGGCCCGGCCTGATGAAAGCCTTTAAACTCCAACATTGTTAACTTATTAATCATTAAAACTTGATCACAAAAAAAATTGTTGTTTGAAGTTCATTTAAAGTTTTCTAGGCTCCTTAATTTTAATTAAAATTACAATATGTGAATTTTATAACCATTATCATCGTACGCTTCGATGTATATATTAACCAAAACACAATCATACAATTCACTAAAATTTCCTCACGATTTCGTTTATATAAAATCACAGTTTATGCTTCTTAGTTTATAAATTTTCAAATATATTATTGCGACGTTTATTTTTTTAATCAACATTTTCATATAAATTTTATTTTAAACCAAACATAGTAGATTTCCTACGACATCAACAATCCCGCCGAAATGTACGAATTTACGTCTTCTATTTTCTTTTAACATTAACTAAATTTTATATTTATAGAAACCGGTAGAATAAATAGATTAATGAAATTAGCTTAAAAGAAAAGATTAACTTCATTTAAAAGCAATGTTTTCTAAAACTTATGTAGGAACTTTTTAGTGAAATTATCTATCGCTAAATAATCATGTTGCAAACATATTCTAAAAAAATGCTGCAAATTCATCCAAACGCATGTTTGTGACGATTTTACCATTGCAATGGTCGAACTATAGTATTGAATTACTGAATGATACTCATGAGAGCTACTTGTAATGATATCTAACTTGGCAAAAATTGGTATGTCGCAAGATGCTAATAGTTTGAAAGGAACTAAATCCAATTTCATAATTCAAGTTACAATGGCTACACATTATCTTGAATCCGTTTAGTGTTCTTGGCTAATTCGCTCAACTCATCTATTACAGTGAGACGAGTGTTGGTTTCAGGCCAAGATCATACTCATTACATTTTCATTACTTGCAAAACATACATATAAATAGACTAAAAAATAATATGCAAACATGAGTCACTATTCCTATAAAATAGACCACTACTTAACATCACCCGTTATTCCACTACCTAGACTAATTCAAAATTAAAAACTTGTTGTATACTTTAAATTAAACATGACTCAAACACTAGACTCGTGACCCGTAACTTGACCCGATCAAGATTAACCCAACAACGAGCCCCCTTCTTCCATCATGCTATCCGCCATTAACGTGATTTCTTGAGATCTCTTTCTTCTCGCCCATCCTTACTCATCTTACTCATCTTTTCGTCTCAGGTCTTTCTAGACATCATCCATCTTTATAATCTCTTCCGACTCATCTATCTTCGTAAACATAACAGGAACCTCTATTTCTATTTGCACACCAATCTTCAACACGTCTATGATGATAATCGTTCGTCTAGAAATTGCTCTGCAAATTGCGGCCAGGTAACCATCGGGAGGGCGTGCCAACACCCTAGGTGGAGGCGGGAGGGCGGCAGCCACTGCCTCGATACCTCATATCCCAAACAGACGCTCTCTCGACACCCACTTCAATGAAAGATTTAGCATATATGAGTTGTATCGAAGGCAAATGTTAATGTATCCATAGCTACAGTAACACTCCTTTGAGACGATAATTGTAGGAGAGTTATTGTTTAATATTAATATTAGAGTTAATCTCGGTTTTCGTCCCTGGGTTTTGCAAATTGTCTCCACTTAAGTACCAACGTTTATTTTGTTTCCATTATTAGCTTGAGTTTTGCGAATCGTTTCTATCTTCGTCATTTTGACTAACGGTGTTAATATTTTCCGTTAAATGAGTGTTAAAAAGACCAAAATACCCTTCCACCTCCAAAACCAACTCGACCCCACCACCCCCTTCCTCTCCGACTCCATCGATGTCGCCTCCTCCGCCACCCCCTGCCCTCCTCACCTCCAACTCCACCGTCCCCTCCTCTTCTTCACCGTTGTCTTCATCCTCTTCTACATCTCCACCGCCCAAAAAAACCCTTCCTCCGCCTCACCACCATCTTCCCCCTCCACCACCGCCGGTTAAAGATTCTTGAACCCACTCCCAATACGCAATCTGCCAAACCTGATCCCCTCTTTTCACCCGCCCTCTGCACATCAATCTCAACCTGCTTCATTTCCCCCCAAATCCTTCGATCTCATCTCATTTCTCTCTCCTCTCATTGCTATGTTTCCTCCTCTTACAACACAAAAAGTACAAAATCAACAACAAACCCACTACAGATCCGATCACAATTCCGACAATCGCCCCACCAGAGAGCCCATCTGATGAGTCCGAACCCAACTCGGATTCTGACGTGTTGCACAACATAAGCGAACGCCCACACAACGAGTTCCTAGCTAAAGCCGAATCCGGAAAGCCCGTAAACGTGGAAGGTATCTCTCCGGGGAAGTGGAGCTCGACGACGCGGTTGGTTTGGTTGTTGCAGACAACGCGGGGCCAGGTAGAGGGGGTGGGGTGCTGTGGCGATGTAGGAGAGGATGGAGGGGATAGTGAAGAAGATGAAGGGGTGGAGGAGGTGGAGGGATGAGGGCGAAGGAGGTGGCGGCGGTGGAGTCAGAGAGGAAGGAGGTGGTGGTTGAGCTGGTTTTGGAGGTGGAGGGTTATTTTGGTATTTTTAACACTCACTTAACAGAAAATGTTAACATTGTTAGTTAAAAGGACGAAAATAGAAACGATTTGCAAAACTCAGGACAATAATGGAGACAAAATAAACGTTGGTACTCAAGTGGAGACTATTTACAAAACACAGAGACGAAAATCGAGATTAACTCTTAATATTATATACAATAACATAAGACTCGGTTTGTCCTCCGGACAAACCGGCAATATCTACCGTGATGCTAATGACAAAGTAAGTAGATATGTACGCGTCTTGCACAAAGTTGTAGATCGTCGGAATTTGTTGAATTAACTTTATGATTTATAGATATGACATTGTCGTTTGCAACATGCTTCACAAAAGCTGTTTTTTAAATAATTTATTGTATATTAAAAGTTAAATTTGATTTTACTACTGGAGTTTTGATAGAAATAAAATTTTCTTTTAAAATATTAAAAATATCATTTTACCTCTCAAAGTTTCATAAGTTGTTTGAATTTCAGTGATAAATTTCATAAGTTGTTTCAACTTTAATAAAGAATATAATACTCTTGGACTGAAATTGAAACAAACGATGAAAGTTTGGACTAAAGTAGATTTTTTAAGCTTTTTGAGGATAATAGTTACTTTTGTTAAATCACATGGAGCACATCTGCGAATTCTATGACGTTAGTAGAAAATTTGACTTGCATTTTGCTACGGAACCATATGATGACATAAACGTAATTAATCATGTGTCGTGGCACATCTGCGAACTATGTGACGTTTGTTACTCCGCACTAACATGGTTAAATACATAAAAGAAACGTACGAAGCTGGTGCGTTTTGATCTTGGACACTAAAATATGTAAAAACAATATTATGTCTAGTACGTATCAATAATTTAAAATAAATAATATATATTAACAATTAAAAAAGCTTATTTTAATGTGTATATATACATTGAAAAAGTAAAAGATAAAAGAAAAAAACATAAAGTTACATACATTTAGAATTTAAGGTTAGATCTCACATTTACTCGATATAACTTGAAATGCTATAGCCATTCCACCACATCATGCTTTCGTGTTTACTTTTGGAATAATTTGTATTTTGTATTTGGAAAAACAAAAACTCCACCGAGAGTACAAGGGATGTTTGCTTGTGCTTTTTTTTAATTACCTCCGATACTAAACTCGTATATTATACAATTTAAAAAATATTATATTAAATAAAACAAAAAATTATTAATTATAAAACGATATTTTAAGATAATATACGATTAAAATTACGTATAAGTAAACACTATCGATAATAAAATAACAATACCAACTTTTTACATTTTTTGTATTTTCAAAAATGATATTAATAATAAACATTTTGTTTCCAAACAAACGTTTAGAAAAAGTCACATTTAAAATTTTCCTCATTACAATTTATAATTTCCATTCTTTTTGGTTTATAAAAAAAACTTTTTAAGTGCATCAGTTTTAGAATATTTTATATTTTTAAAAAAGTTTGTTGTATTAGAAAATTTTCTTATTTCATAAAACTTTGGTTTTCTAGAATAACATTAATAAAAAGTCTATTTCTTAGTTTATTAATATATTACTTTAATCTAAAAAGGAGCTAAATATTATTATTCACAATTCATGTAATTATTAAAAAGAAAAGAGAAGTTGTAAAATTTTAATTAAAATAAATGTGGTGTTGTCACGCGTCATTTTTATTTACTTTTTTATTAGAGTAGAAAGACTATTGTACGATTTGATCCATTATCTTTAGTGAACGAAGCACGTCACACATTTAGATACCATGACAATTAGTCTGTAATGCGTGTAACCTTCATATTAACAAAATCAAAGCTATGTAATCCGTAAAATGGAATCAATTTTTTATCGATTTATAAACGTAAATAGAATTGTATTATACATTCATTCTAACCATTTCAACTTCAGGCAAGTTAGATAGACGAAATTAGGGGTGAGAATACGATAACATTGAATACTTTTAGATGACATTTGGTTGGGATGAATGAAATGAAATGGAATGGAATTTAAAAACTAGTATAATTTTTAAGTAAAATTATGTTTGAGTGAATAATAAAATGTAAAATCCAAAGACATGTTTCATCTTAAATTCCATTGGTTGTGTGATTTCAAAATTCTTTCACCTAGAAAGAGAATTTGCATACAAGTAGCAAATCACAATGAAATTAGTTTAAGGATTTTATTGTTTAAAAAACTCATCATTAAATTAGTGATGTGATTAATGTAATTTATTATAAAGATGTCATAACCAAGAGAATTTGCATACATGTAGCAAATCACAATGAAATTAGTTTAAGGATTTTATTGTTTAAAAAACTTATCAATAAATTAATGACGTGATTAATGTAATTTATTATAAAAATGTCATAACCAGAATGGGGTATACATGTAGTAAACAAAAGTGAATAAAGGTCCCTTTCATGTTTGCTACAGTTGTTTTCTTGTCATTTAATTAACTAAATCACAATGAAGTCGCACAATTAATGTTTTCAATATTATTTTTGTAACTCAACGAAACAAAGCTAAACAACTAACATCTATCGTATATAATAAGAAAATATTTGTTTCGTCATTTATCATTCTTTTTCTCAAACAACAAATATGTGGCTTTGTTCCGAATAATATGTGTTATCTTAATCTATCTCACATATTCGTGTTTCAATCGGTATCACACCCCAACTCTCTCAGGAAAAAACTCATTACTGAAAAACTCATTGGCAACTTTGAGCATATTGGTCAGAGTGAGCATATATACGTGTCATTCTTTTGACTCGTATTTTTATTACTTTTCATTCTTTTAGATAACCTCACATCATTTTTTTACAAATGATATTATATTAATTTAAAAACTCAAACTAATTTTTTTATATTATTAAAATTAAATTTTAATGATTGTTATATATATTTTAT